>ML778780.1:184277-211322 GCA_009831015.1 Picea engelmannii | reverse complement strand
TAACTCATACTGTTACCCATCAAACAAACTTGGGTCCATTACCCAAACCTGGGGTCTCCAACTTCTCATGGCCATAACTCTCTAACCATGAGGAATTATGTGACGTTCCACATACCACCAGAAATGACATGACAAGAACTATCAATCTAGGATATTTTCCCTAACAAAGTCACTTTCCTTCATCTCATTATTTCACAATTAAGCATGGGTTCTCTTACTCCATAAAGCGTCTTCCCGTGAGGGCTTTCACCATAAGGGGACCACTTTGGAGTTCATCCATATTTACTTCTTATCAACCATTACAAAACAATAATGAGTCATATTTACATAAAAAACTATTGGGTCCATTACCCAAACCTCTTTTCTATGGGTCTTTCTTCAAGGGTTGACATCAATGACAACCAACCTTAATCAACACATAGACCATAGCTAAGTCTTATGTTATAACCCTAATTTGCACAATACATGCTTACCTGGCATCAAGCCATCTCATAGCCCTTCTTTACCAAGCCATCATTGAACAACTCTTCTTAAAAACCCCATTTTTAAAATCCCACGCACCATGCTCCATTACTGCATGCGTGTACATCCTAGATGACTCACTATAGCCCGCGTGTACCTACAAAAGCACGAAAAAAGGAAATTTGATGACGGAATACACAACTTTGGGAAAGTTAACTAAACCTTTCAGCCATGCATCGCCAATCACTCGACCAAATACCTGGCTCCTTCTAGACTATAAAAGAAGGGGTAGGGGTCCCATTTGAAAGGAGGAAAATCATAGTAGAGAAACTATACCCAGATTGGCATTCCCTTTGTTCCAACCTTTAGCCATCCTTGTGCAAAGAGAATTATAGAGAAAAGAAGTTGGAAGACAGTTGAAGAGGAGCCGAGGACCAGTTTAAGAGGAGCAGTGTCAACCACATATTTTAAGTTTACTCTTTTGAAGATTAATACAAAATTGAATACTTTTCCCATCCCACCATATCATGTGTTCAAGTTGAATGTTTATTTTATGATATTGTCACAACTAACCCAACAATTAGTATATGAAATGCATGTTTGTAGCTCTCTATTTGTGCATGTGTGAATACAGGTTAGCTTTGAGAGGAGGCTTGCAATCAAAGAGAAAAATAAAACAAAAGGATCGACATCAAACGAAGGATATAAGGTAGAGTTATCGAATCTTGTTAACACCTTTGTATTGCATGAATGTGGGGTTTTTTGTTGGGAGAAAAGGAGGAGTAGAGGCCTTTTAAATGGTCATTTTTCTGCATGCATGATCAAAGCCCTAAAATGCGAAGTTTGTAGGGGATATTTACCCAACAACAGAACTAGCGACCATACTGGGGATCTCTAGGGTTTTTTGGGATTTCTTTCTTGGGTATTTTTAAAAAAAATTGGGTTCATCCTTTATTTTTAAAAGTTTCTGCAAAAGTCTAAGACTAACAGAGATTCTGGTCTTCCATACCAGTGATCTCTGTTTCTTTTCTTAGTTGCATTTTTTTTACAAGAATCACAAAGGTACACATGGCCTGTACAAGGCTTTCACATGTGTACCTGTGCCCTACATTCATACAACCCACGTGTACATGCTTGTTGATGAAGTGTCAGTCGCGTGTGTGAATTCAGAAAAATAAAATTAGAGAGGCAGTCATCGTCTCTCCTGTCAGGAGTAATCCTCCTTAGGGGTTTTCTGGATCTCATTCCGGTTTCTGTGTTTGCAGTTTTGTAGCTTAGGTTCCACCTCAGATTGGCTTTGTTCTATGAATTTTTCCTTGCATTGTTTTCTTTTATCTGGAAAAGTCATTTTCTGAGTCTCAAGAGATTCTGGTTCTCAATACCAATAGTCTCTACCAGTGCTTGATTCCTTTTATTTTTATTTTTGAAGAGTTGTATAAGTACACGCGGCCTGCATAAGGTCTGCAAGCATGTACATGCACCCTGACTTTACACATCTCGCGTAAACACACTGGCTATTGAATTGTCAGTCGCGTGCTTGTTGAGAAAAGTTTTGTTGAGGGAGAGGCAGTCATAATTTTTCTTATCAAGAGTTATACCTCTCAGGTTTCTTGATCTCTGTCGTAGCAGTCAGTAACTTAGGTTTGATCACAACATGATCTGGATTATTTTTGGCACGAAATGAGAGCGGAGATATAATAAATAAATGCACAAAGATATAGCGTATATCCAGTAATATAACAGAAATATATCAGAGATGCAACCATAAACACAGAGATACAGTAATACACAATTTCTATTAATGAAATAAATGTACAGAGACTGTAAAATACAGAGTGAAAGACTCGCTAGAATGGTGGTAGCTTATCTCTGAGAAGAGATGTGACGGCTACTCGCATCCGTGAGAATATGGTTACAATGAGGATCTGAAGGCCCTTTTACAATAAACGGGAATGCCAAAAAGTCCTAAACATCAAAAAACCTAACCCTAGGAGATGAAGCGTCAAAAGTCATGTGGGCCCCGTTTGGGTAAGTTGGTGCATCAACTTCCTAGGGTCGTAACTTTTGCATACGATCTCCGTTTTAGGCGTGTGATAGCTCGTTGGAAAGGTATCGTCGAGGAGATTCATTTTGGGGGTTCAATCATGCCTTCAGCTATCATTGAGAACCTCAATCTTGAAAAACCTTCATTTAGGCCCTCAAAATGGCCCCAGAAGTTAAAACCTGCTAAAAATAGTAAATTGCCAAAATTGCCATAAACATGTTTTGGGCCAGTTGGAGAAGGTAGGTGGCCACCGATATCCACCTGGATCACAACAATAGTTTTCTTTTCCATTAAGAAGTTTTCCTCAAAATTTTCCTTTTATAGGGTTTTTAGACAAGTGTGAGAGTTCATTTTAATCTTCTTGTGTGTTATTTTTAGTGACTCTTTGCGATCTGTGCTTAGGTTAGAAGTCTTTTCGTGGTCTTTTACTTGTCGGCATTTTTCCTTTTTTCTTTTGTGAGCATTAAATAAAAATAAAAAAATATTTTCACTGCTTTGTTTGATTGAGTAGTTGGTTGCATTAATAATTATGAAACATTTTGTTTTCATAAGTTCTAAACATTTTACTTAAAAAATAAGTAGCTCGTAGTCGAGTGAAATCCTGCATTGAGTGGGTTGGTTGAAAGATCTTAGAAATCATAATTTGAAAAGTTGGTTAGGCAATTGAAAAACGCAAATTTGAATTTGTTCATAATGGTTATTTTATTTCCATTTTTCTGCTTATTTTCACTTTGTGTCGCTCCAAACATCACTAGTTTCATTTACATAACCCTTGACTTAAGACAAGCCTTAAAAAGAACGGTAAATCTAAAATCAACTAGACTTTATGTTTTGTAGGGTTCATCAACTAGTCTAGGCTAGAGCCTTGATATAGGTTGGAGAGGAAACTCTTCAAGGCTACGAAACATACATAAGAGTCTGTGATAGGGAGTGTTAAAGTCTAGTATTGTGAAAGTTATCTGGGACCCCACTCTAACACAGGGTCTAAACACAAGGTCATGTAAGGAAAGGTAGCGAAGATAACCCCTCCAAACCTAGACCAAACGTAGTGGAGAACACATATAGAGGGCTTGTTTGGGATTCCGTTGATTACATTTGCCACGGAGCTTCGTGGATCTCGAATCTGTTCGAGGTCCTCAATTGTATTCTAGACCACTTTCTTTTGATACCCTTAATAGGTTTCAGGCTTGATACCCTACTCATTGTGGTCTACCCGACTGTCGATTGTACCCGACTGGTGACTGTTCGTGCGCTGGCAACCTAGTTGCCTATCTTTCTAGGGACTTACACAGGTGACTGTGTGGGTATACCACAGTACCTAGGAGAGACATCGGGCCACGCTTTGCAGAGTATACCCAGAGGGTGCTTCCATATTTGAGTTGCACTTGCACTAGTAAGTTTCTCTAGTGTTGGTTGTTGTAACTGTTCTTCCAACTAGTTTACTGATTGCTTTTTTTATCTCGTAGGGACCTTTTCTAGTGCATGTTGTTTTTCGAATGAATAGAAAGCCATAGTGTGTCTTTGATCTTCTCACACAGTGGAGGATCACGAGCTCCATCGGTCATGAATTCTTCTAGGCCTACCACTGGTTACACTGGAGCCACCCCCACCACTGCTAAGGCGAAATCTAGACCAACAAGGGTCTTTTGAAGCGACCAAGTCACATGAAACTGTGCCCGACCAACATCCTAGGGGACCAACCATTGTTGACCTTGGAGCAGAATCTCTTGGTCCTTACAACCCTCCAATCATTGATCTATTAGCACCCATCATCGTAAAAGTCTTACCTTACGATCGCCAAACAGTGCCACAGGCAGCAATGGAAACAAATGCTGCCACTTATGCCGGGAATTCTTCTATTCCCACCACAGTTGTCACCACAGGGGGTGCTCCACTCCCTAACCCATCATCTCCAGTCTGAGCCACCATGGTCTCGATTGCCTCTACCACGAGTAGTGGTCCGACCCCGTCTTTGGCGTTGGCCACTAATCTTTTCATACAGAGTGTGACAGGCCCTCCATTCTCATACGGGATGCCTAGCTCAGGTACAAGCCCTGTACTTACCTCCTCCACTACACAGACTGTAGGTCTGGGGGTAGGGAGCTCTAATGCTCCTCTGCCAGGGTCCATAGGGGGCACTTCAGGAATTCATATACTTTCGTCATCCCCTTCACTCGATGGTACTCACTAGCCTCTCGTCGGACCAAACACACACCATAGTGTGATCAGAGCAAGGAGTCAAGGAATACCTTCTCAAAATATGTCGGTAGGTTTGACATGGTTTTCTTTGTTCAGAGCATTTGGTAACAACACTTTCTCATCGACTTCTTTTTTAACTGGGGGAAATCCCAGTTATGGACAACCAAATCCTATGCAGGTTACTATTCCTGCATAGGGGGCACACCCAGGAATTCCTTCTGCACCAAGACCTTGGAATGCTTGGCAAGGACCAGTTCCCTCATCAGGAATGTCGATCGGGGGAAAATCCTTTCACAACCAATGGAACCCCAGGCAAGGCACAAGACCTATGCCCATGGGATCAGCATGGGGAAACCCTTCCCAAAGTCCTCCAAATGTAATGCATGCCCAACCATCTGCGTCTTGTTTTGGGAATCAACCAATGATGTCTCCTCAAACATAGAATCCGTACGTTGGTCATGGCCATGGTTTCTACCAGAACCCTGGCCAACAACCCAACTTTTCCTGGAAACCTGGTTCTAGTCAAACTCCAGGCCCCTTTTTCCATGATTATTACCAACAACCCAAACTACCTTTCCTGGCAACCTTGCATTTGCCTAACTTAACAAGGTTGTTGAATGACTCTATTTTTCATGATCCACATTGCCCCCCTATGCCGACGAAGTTTCCTTCGGACATACCAAAGTTCGAAGTCAAGCCTAACGAAGATCCAGGAGATCATGTGACTACCTTTCACCTTTGGTGCTCATCTAATTCATTGAAAGACGACTCTGTACAATTGTGATTGTTTCAATGCACTCTCATTGGGAGTGCTACGAAATGGTACATTGAGCTCGACTGCTTAAGATACTCTTTCTTCAATAAATTGGGAATGGCTTTCCTAAATCATTTCCAATTACCTGTGAGATACGACGTCATCATAGAGTTGCTGGCTAATTTCGCACAGACAAAAGCGGACCATATATTTGATCACATCCGAGAATGGAGACAACAAAAGAGTTTGATTAAAGTGCTAGTCCCACCAGCATTCCTGCTTGAGTGGTTCCTTAAGTATTTAGTCCCGTAATTATCCAAATATGTCGTGACATCAAGAGTGTTTTTCGAAAAAGATGCAATCATGAGGGCTCAACAGCTTGAGCTCATCTATTCTCAGTCTAGTCTACTGTATGAAATCTTGTCGGATGTTGTTATCCACAATTTTGGTCATTATGATAATGTTATGATGATGTCATGATGATGGAAAATCAAGCTCTTCCATAATAATACTTTCCTAAGAAAAGTTGCACTTGTCTTCTTCCAGAAACTATGTTTTACAAGAAGTTCGCAGGCTGCATTAAGCTAGGGTGCGGATAACCCGCACTGTACTCATGGCCAGGGTGCGAACATGTTTTTAAAGAGGAAAAAGATGAATTTCTCGAGCCTTCTAGAAGAGAATCTTCGAGAAGAATGAGTTGGCTAACGAATGGTTGTTCAAGCACTGGTGTTCCAGATATCTTGGGATCAATTCCTATCCAAGTAACCAAATTATCTTCTCCTATATATTGAGGAGATAGCTCATGGAAAAGGTTAATTAGAATTGGAAGCAAGCTAGAAAGAGATTGATTGGAGAATTGTTGAATGCCTGTATGAAGGATTGATGCTACAGCAACAAGAGACTACAACAAGGTCATCACAAGTGGTTGATTTTCTTCATGCATGAGCAAGTGTGTGTGTCAGAGCTAGGAGCCATCGAAAGGAGACCTACGACATCAAGGCTCAGGTTGTAAGTTTCACTTTCAATTAATTCAATATAGTAATATGTCCCTTTCCCATAAAGATGATGTCACTTTATTACATGATTCCTTGATCACATGTATAGACTAGCTATTGAATATAATAATCTGTCTTTACTTTGATTGGTTTGTTCTGTTGTGATCTGAACAAAGCAAGAGCATCGGAGCGAAGCTTGGAACAACAGAGACCTAGGAAAGCATTCATAAGGTATGTCCACAATCCTTATCTCTTAGTTCACTTAATAGGCTAGATCTAGGGAAAGAGTACTATTCTGTTTTGTTTTGTTCTAGATCCAGGTGGATCTAGGGAGATCGGTTCGTGTCCGCACTTACGGATTAATCCTGAAACAAAATTGGTGACTCCACTGGGGAACTTATCCCTTTGTCTTTTTGGTTTTTTGAACTTTCTGTGGCCATTTGCTCTATTTCGATTATTCTCCTGTTTTGTCAGTGTCTGAGTCCTCCGGATACCCTGAGGGACTTTCTGGGTCTATAAGCCTAATTGATTTTTGCTTTCATTTTCAAATTTTTTAATATTTCCAGGGATTCTCACACTGTACCCATTAACAGCCTGTAAGAACCATTTATGTTCGCACTCTACTTATATACTCTAGTGTGAATAGTTTGCATTCTACATTGAAGTGGCCTGCGAGAATACTACATTCTCACACTGTGTCCAAGGCTTGCCTGCGAGCAGATTTTGAAAAATTTTGAAATCAAGTTTTGACTTTGTCAATTGCTCAGAACGGTTGATTTATGTCTTTTTGGCTTACTGGATCATTGACTTATACACCTCTTGCTTTAATTTGATTGCTGGAAGAGATTTAGGGTTTCTAGGTCTTCTTTGCTTTTGGTAACTTGACTTTCTTTTCTTGGCTCTGTTTGGCATTTTCTTTCTCTCTGATTTCTGGAGTTGGATGTGTCTGAGTGGCTGAGAACTAGTGATTGGTAGAAGGTTAAGTGCTTGTGGTTTTCTCTTTTGGCTTGGTGGTTCGAAAGAACATTTTTCGCTTGCTTTGGGAAGACTCATTGGTTATTTTTTTGTTTTTACTTTCATTGAAAGAAGTGGTTGGGTTGTTATTGTTGATTCTTCATGATTTGATTTTCTTTTCTCATTAATCAGAGTTCTTCTTGGAAAGTGAACAATATGTTTTCTTTCAAGTTTTTGTTTTTGTCATTTTGAAAACATTGAAAATCAAGTTTTAGAGCTTATTGAAGTATTGAAAAAGACATTTAGAGATTGTTATTTGATACATGATTACTTGCATTGACATCTGAAAAGAAATTGAGCATTTCATTTGCATTGTAGTATTGAGATTGATTCGGAAAAACCCTCTCTCTCCCATAACTAGGATTCATGGAATGAAAAAGATTATATTTCATCATTGTCCTTGCATTAATTGGGTCAGAGTCACACATCATGAGTTTCACTTTCGTTACCTTTGAGTAATTAACAGCCTCTAAGAACATTGCGTAATCTTAAAATCAATCTAGTAACTCTTTCTAGGGCTCTTTACACCAACATATTAGCTAGGCTAGTTCTTTGGAGTAGGAAGAGAGACACACTCTCCATAAGCTCGAAAACAAACAATAGTATCTTGAGTTAGGGAGTGTAAAATCCACTGGTAGCATATTGTCCTGGGACGCCCTTCTAACACAAGGGTTAAGCACTAGGTCGCATTGGTGTTGGCAGAGTTACTAACCCTGCTTTGTTGACATCAGTGTAGAGATTGCACGTATTATGGGGATCACTCTGAGGTATACCCACAATTATGAGTGGAAGCCTTTGAGTTGGTTTCGGGCTTGATACCCTGCCCTTGTGTGTGGATCGGACTGACGACTATCCCCCCAGGCTATACTGTTGTTTGTGGTGACCTTAGTGGCCTATCTCTCTAGGTTCTTACCCAAGGTGACTGTGGAGGGGAAAGTCTTCACAGTACCTAGAATCGACGTTGATCAAACTCACTCGGGCTCCTTGGAGGGTATACCCACAATTATGTGTGGGAGCTTGCACTAGGGCGTAAGTCTGTTAAGCAGGTCGTCAATGTAACTTTTCCACCTTAGCCCCGCCCCTTCTCATCTCATTGTTGCGATGTTGGATTTCATCACCAACTAGTGGCTTTGAAATTAGAAGGTATTGTTTGCTTGGTGATTGCCTCTTAGTTTTTGTTTACTAGTGTGTACTGATTATTTCTTGAAGTTGACCATAGGATTTTCGTTGGGGAATTTAATACTTGTTTACAATTTCTCCCCCACGACGTTCACGTAGGATGCAAGGTTTGTCCCCGGAACATCCAGAAGCTTCACAACCGTTGCACACAACTACACCTCAGGGTACACCTGAGGACTCTCCTCGTCCGGGTGAAATTCCCCTTGTTACTCTACCCCATGTGGACATAAGTGACGTCCCAGAAGTTTTTACACCACCTCCACAAGTAGAATCCACTGATCCTCTTGCTGATTTTTGAATTACTAATACTATAGAGGACTACCGCATTCGTCGTGGTGAACGACCTGCTGGATTATTAAATCCTTCTGTAGAGACTCTTGTTACATCCTCTGAATCAACCGCTAGGCCTTCTCCTGGGGTAGTAGGCCAAGATCCTTTTTGGTCTGGTAATTTTCGACGGTTCTTTTTGGCACTGAGTCATCTCCTGTCTACGAAATCAACCCTCTTGTGTCTCCTGAACCAGAGTCTACACCTGAGACTACGAATTATCATTTTTTTCTTCCTCCCAAGATGGCCCATATCGCAATTACTACGAGTGTCCAAACTGAGGTTACTACAACTACTCTCCCTCCTATTAATACCCAGAGAATACCTGAGGTTAACCCAAATTTACCCCCTGGTTACCATGCACTGAATCCTTCGTTGACTGTTCCTCATCCAATGCCTCCACAAACCCCAGCTGGTTCACCAGGTGGTCCTCAGTTTCCTGGGCATCCTATTCCCGGTTTCATCCCGACACTCCCTCCTCAATTTTTTGGCAATCCTAACCCTACTGGCACTGTCCCGATCGCTACAACTATCCCGACTATTGCCCCAAATGTATAGATTCCTGTTGGTGGACAGGGTAGTACGGTTCCTTTCCCTTTTCCCGGACACAATGATGTGACTATGCAACCTCCGGTTGGTACACTACCTCCGAGTGGAACAGTACCTATAGCAGGGGGTCCAACTTCACCCTTTGGACAAAATATACCTCCTGCATTGGCCCAGTATTGGAATTACCTCTTGCAAAACTTTCCTCAGAATGCTGGGTGGCAGCAACCTGTCCCTACAGTCGGCGAACCTTACCCAGGGGTAACTAATCCTATTTGGGGTTCGAACCAGACTACTCAACCCCAGGTCCCTGCTCAGACTCAAGGTTATAATCCTTGGGGTTACTATCCTATCCGCCCACCACCGAATCATCCAGGAGCTTCCCTTTATGGATAGTCTGCTTACGCTCCTACTGGTTTGCCGACGGGGCTTCCACCCCAAAGCCACCAGTACCCGCAAGTAAACTGACAGTTGTCGTTTCTTGCTACCTTGGACTTGCCAGATTTGTCTAGGATCCTGAATGATCCTATTCGTCACTCTCCTCAATGGCCTGTCATCCCTGCCAAACTCCCATCGGATATTCCAAAATTCGATGGCAAGTCGGGAGAGGACCCAAATAATCATGTCATGACTTTTCACTTATGGTGTTCATCCAACTCTCTGATGGATGACTCCATTCGTCTTCATCTTTTTCAGAGAACTCTTACTGGTTCCGCTGCGAAGTGGTACATTGAACTGCCACGAGGTTTCTTCTCCGATTTTAACACCCTGGCTATGGCTTTTCTTACACACTACCAGTTACCGATCCGATATGATACTGGGACTGAGATTTTAACTTCTTTTAAACAATCTAAAGGAACTCATATCTTGGATCATGTTCATGAGTGGAGACGGCGATGATGTCTCATCAAGCTTGAGCTCCCTGATCAGTTACTGGCTGAGTGGTTCACGAAATATTTTGTGAATGAGATTGGTAAAGAAATCGCCATGGGTGGTGTTGTTATGAAGGAGCAGGATATAAGTCGTGCTCAATATCTTGATCTCATTTATTCGCAAACGGGAACATTGTATGATTTGTTACCTGACTTACCCCGTCCTGGAATTTCCAGCGCTTCAACTACTCCAGCTACCTCGCATGCAGCTGATGGTGTGATTGGGACTGCTCATACCCACTCACATTCTATTTCAACCACAACCCCTAAACCCACCTCTTCTAATGTTCAGAATGCCCTGTCTCCTGCTCCTCCCACCGGTAAAACCTCGAAATTAAATACTGTACAATCTACACTGACCGGAAAGAATAAATCAAAGAAAGGGAAAGGCAAGAATAAGGGGGGTAAAAATAATAATCCAACTGAACCAACTCCAAATGCTCCTGTTGAAGAGTGGGATAAACATAAACCACGCTACCCTTGTCTTATATGCGGTGACGATCATTATACAAAGGATTGTCCTAGACGTGCCAAAGTCTCTAAGTTCCTTCAAGGAACACCCAAACCACCCACACCAGCTGTCTTGTCTCAACCTTTCCCGTCTCAGCAACAGGCTTCATTGGTCATCCATGACCAACCTTCTACTTCCTCCACATCATATGTTTTGATGTGCTCCAGTGATTCTAAGAAGAACGACGTTGCAATTGCAACTAGAGCTAAAGAATATACTCCTTCCAAGGAGAAGGTTGACGATTTACCTCCTGATCTGGTACAAGCTTCTCCACCGAATCCACCTACGAAAGGTCATCTTCATCTCGAAAGACTGAGTCTTGATACAGTCCTATGACCCCCAAAAGGTGTTGTTCGCAAGTCGGCATTCAATCCTCATGCTCGTGCGGCCCAGAACTACAGCATTGTGGAAGATTTGGCACAAGCACCTTTAGCGATGTCTGCCCTTGAGGTCCTACAGTCTTTTCCTGCACAACGAAGGGCCCTGTTGAAAGCTATAGGTGGAATTGACCCTACGGATTCGAACTTGATAGTCTTTGACTTGGACGAACATGTTCCAAGGTTGCCCGCTCAGCTTGCTTTTCAGATACAAGTTATTGTCACTGAAAAAAGCATTTGTTGGACAATTGTTGATGAGGGGGCCTCTACGTGTGTAATGTCTCTTACTTGTTGGAAAGCCATTGGCTCTCCTCCGTTAACGGAATCACAGAATACTCTGAAAGCCTTTAATGGCTCTGGTTTTAAGCCTTATGGAGTTCTTTCCACATTGCCTGTCACTCTCGAAGGTAAGACCGTCCAAGTTGAAGTGGAGGTTTTCGGTTCTCCCTTAGATTATAACCTTCTTCTTGGTCGAAGCTGGGTAGATTCCATGCGTGCTGTTGTGTCGACACTTTTCCGTGTCCTACGATTTCCTCACCAAGGAAAAGTTGTTACAGTTGATCAACTTGCCTTATTTAATTCAGATACTCGCACAGGGAACGTACCGTTCATAGCTAAAACCCCACCGGGTTACGAGAATGTTGGAGTTGGTCTTTTAAAAGACTCTTCGTTAATGGGTACTTTTCCCATACCGCCACCACCCGATATTCTTCGCCCGTCAGTTGCTTCGATTAATATGATCTCCGTCGTTCCTTATGAACTTCTAGTGTCTTTTGACCCTTGGATAGTCCCTGACCCTGGAGATCATGCTCATTTCGATGACGTTATGCCGTTAAGTCTGGTTGAGTCGGCTTACCAAGCCATTCAATCGGCAACCTCTTCTACATCCTCTCCAGAGGAGTTGTCTCCTGATCCTTTCCATGTCATCTTTCCCACTGATGAGATGATCATGTCCGTCATGGCTAATACGCCTTGGGATGATGGGCATCATCGTTCCATTCTATTTCTGGAACAACACACTCTGGAAAACTACCAGCGGATTTCGCCTTCGTCGACCGTTGTTGTCACCATGACCGTTCCCGGATCTACACGTGATGTGTTTGCAGAAGGGAAACTAAGTAATATTTCTCCTACGATTCCCATTGATATTTCAGTGAAATCTGGAATCGTTGAAAATGTTCACATTGGAGCTTCGTGTTCTCCAGACGAAATTGTTACCTATACTACTTTGTTCAAGGAATTTCATGATGTTTTTGCCTGGAGTTACGAAGAGATGCCAGGTATCAACCCATCTATCATTGTGCATGAGATTAAAATGTACCCTGGAGCTAAACCAGTACGACAGCGCCTCCATCCTGTCCATCCACATAAGCGGAAGCCATTAAACTCAAAGTTGAAAAACTTCTGAAAGCCGGTTTTATTTACCCCATGGCTTTGACAGAATGGGTTTCCAACCCAGTACCGATTGATAAGAAAGGTGGAAGTATACGTGTTTGTGTCAATTATCGGGATAATAACAAAGCCTGTCCTAAGGACAACTTTTCGACCCCTTTTGTCGACCAGATCGTCGATGACTGTGCCGGTAGCGAAATCTTTTCCCTCATGGATGGATTTTCCAGTTACAACCAAATTAACATCGCTCCTGAGGACCAACATAAAACTTCATTTATTTGTCCTTGGGGTACTTTTGCCTACAGAAAACTTCCGTTCAGTTTGAAGAAGGCAGGTGCCATGTTTCAACGTGCGATGTCTTATGCATTTCACGACATAAAGCATGTCGTTCAACCTTATTTGGACGATTTGTCGGCTCATTCCTTACATCGAGCCGATCACTTTACTCATCTTCGAGCAATTTTCGTTCGATGCCGGTTCTATCGCATTCATCTAAATCCACATAAGTGTGTATTTTGTGTCGAATCTGGCCATCTTCTCGGTTTCATTGTTTCACGTCAGGGGATCCGGGTGGATCTGATCAAGGTCGAGGCGATTCTCAATCTTCCTCCTCCTTCTTCACTGCGCCAGTTAGAAAGTTTGCAGGGGAAAGAAAACTTTCTTCGTCGTTTCGTCCCGAATTATGCCGAGATTACTCGTGGTTTCACACGTCTTTTAAAGAAAGGTATGGAATTTGTTTGGGATAAAGTTTCCAACAACGCTTTCGAAGCTCTCAAGTTGTCCCTTACAAAAGCTCCTCTTCTTTTTCCTCTGGATTATAGTAGGGATTACTTTCTTTATTTAGCAGCATCTGAGTATACCATCGGTATGGTCCTTGTTCAAGAGAATGATAACCACGATGAACATGTTATATATTACTTGAGTAGAAGTCTATCATCAACGGAAGTCAAGTACCAACATGTTGAGAAACTGGCTCTGGCTGCTGTTCAAGCAGTCCAACGATTTCGTCATTATATTCTGTCCAGAAAAACTACTGTGATTTCACATTGTAACCCCATGCAACATATATTGACACGTCAATTGCTAGGGGGAAAGTACTCCAAGTGGATAGTCATTCTCCAGAAGTTCGACTTGGAATTCGATCGCGCCACGTCGAAGAAATCGCTAGTTTTTGCTGAGTTAATTTGTGATTTCCCCCACTCTTCTACGGAAAGTGTAGCGGTTGGTTCGTTACCTGATGAATCACTTTTCCTTATTAGTACCAATGATATTTGGTACAGAGATATCATTATATATCTCCAAACTCAAACTTTCCAGCCTGCTTTGTCCAGTAATGAGCAACGTCGCATACGTTATCAGGCTCACCAATACATTATCCTCGGCGACACTCTTTACCGTCGAGCCATTGAATCTATCTTTCGACGTTGTTTGACCTTTGAAAAAGATGAGAAAGCTTTGAATGACTGCCATTCAGGAGCATGTGGTGGTCATATGTCTGGGTATGCTACTGCCCAGTAGATCTTACGTGCAGGATACTTTTGGCCTTCTCTTTTCCATGACTGCATTACTGCTATCCAGAAGTGTCATGCCTGCCAGACCTATCAACAGAATATTCAATCACATCCCACTCCCCTTCATCCTGTAGTCTCAGTAGGTCCTTTTGCTAAATGGGGCATTGATTTTATGACATGTCACCCTCACTTGGCCGGGGGGCACAGCTATATTATTGTCGCTGTTGACTATTTCACAAAGTGGGCCGAGGCAATGCCGACATTCGATAATACTGGGAAGACTGCAGCACTATTTCTATTCAACCATGTCATCACTCGTTTTGGTGTCCCGCAGGCTATCGTTACCGATCACGGTAGTCATTTTAGGAATTATATGATGTCAGAACTTACAAAGAAGTTGGGCCTTCGTCATGACAACTCAACACCTTATTATCCACAGGCTAATGGCCAGGTCAAAGCTATCAATAAGTTTCTCATAACTATGATTCGACGGATGATAGGAATACATAAGACTAGCTGGCACACAATGTTGTTTTCAACATTGTGGGCGTATTGGACATCTGTTAAATCCGCCACGGGATTTACACCCTTTCGTTCAGTTTATGGCATGGAAGCCATTCTACCAATAGAATGCGAAATACCTTCTTTGAAGCTAGTCGTAGAGCTCTTACCCAATACTTCTGCAGAAGAGGAATGTCTGTTGTATTTGATGCGATTAGACGAGACCCGACATGATGCCACTTTAGTAATTGAGGCCCAAAAGAAACACGTTAAGGCATAATATGACAAGCATGTCAAGCCTCGCGTGTTCTCTGAAGGATATCTTGTTCTTCTATATGAACAAGATAAAGATGTCCTTGGAGCTGGGAAATTTGAACCTATGTGGCGTGGTCCCTATATTGTCAGTAAAGTTTTGGAAAAAGGAGCGTATGAACTAGTGGATTATGATGGTGTACCTTTGAGTGAACCCAGGAATGGGTTGTACTTAAAGAAGTACTATGCATAAGTCATTTGTGCATGAGTTCTTGTATTTTATGTATCATACTGCGTGTGTGTGATTACTTTAGTTTTTCTTTTTGACGTTATCTGGTCTCTGCCCTTACGTGACGTTGTGTTTGATTGCCAGATTTCGGAGTATTCGCTACCTTATATTGGCTTCGCCGACGGTGCTAGCCGTAGTACTCGGAACCTAGCTTCTATTGCATGGGCAATCTACGCCCTGACAAACGAACTCATATCTCTACGAGGTATATGTCTTGGCCGAGCAACCAACAATATCGCAAAGTATAGCGCCGTGGTCGAATTATTGGTTGATGCTATTTCTCTTGGGATTCATCATTTGGTTGTCCGACTGGACTCGCAGTTGGTAGTACTACAGCTCAGTAATGTATATTCTATTCGAAGCCCTACTCTATTGAGGATATATTTGCGAATTCGTCTCTTGGAACAATATTTTGACCACATTGAATATCGACACATTCCGAGAAGTCTTAATACATTGATAGATGCTTTAGCTAATTATGTATTGGACAGGAATTTGAACAATTTATAAAATCAAACACATTAAAATGTACACAATGTAAAGTAAGCCGGTAGAAGCCGTGTATATATATATATATATATATATATATAACGATCAAAGTTTGTGTTTTACAAAATGGTTGTCCGAAGACCAAAATATCAAAAATGGAATCTCATGGCTTCTACAAAGTGACATCACTAATGATGTTCACGATAACGGACTAAGGTCCTAGCAACTCTACGGAGCAAACGACCCATAGAGGCCGAGACTCCCATAGTGTGACGCTGATCGCGTCGTGGAATCTCCTCCAGGGGCATGTCTAGAACATCGGCCATAAGGCCCTCTAAGTTATGCTCCACTGTCAAGTAGTCCTTGGAATACTGTGGAACCGCCACTGCTGCCTCTCCTCGACACTGAACAGGAGAACTACCAGCAGGTCTATATGCTCCAACGTTTGTGTTATCAACAAATTTTGGTGTTAGTCTTCAGATTAATCTATAAAACAAAAAACATTTAAATAGATCAAAAATACAAAAACATTTAAAAAATTAAAATTGGTATACTTCTTACCGAGGTTCCCCCACTGTGCATCTTCTGGTAGGGAAAGGTCTGGATCGCCATGGAAATCTACGCCAGCATATGCGTATTACTCTATCATCAACACCTGGCCTTGAAGCCAGTCGAATAAACGATCGTCATATCTGACGATAGGCCCGGCCACATGTCGGGCCATAAGCTGGTACCATCGTAACATCCTGGGGTCCCTAGGACCCGGAAAATGCCAATCTGCCTGATGCCTAAATACCGTAACCCTCTCACAAAATAAGGATACCAAAAGAGATCCATACCCGAATTGTTTTAAATCTCCATGCCTGCATTTGGTCAGTTGTTTCTTAAGGCTGCATAGAACTGCATCGGCCCAGTTGAAGACCCGGGGCTCAGTACACTCAATGGCATACTGAAAGTAGCTCTGCAGAGCCATATGTGGGGCTGCACTGCCTGCCATCCGAGCGATGGTGAAGAGAATGGTACGGAGAGTTATATCTCTCACTCCCCAAATGGCTACCTTCCCTTTCTGACGTTCAGTCTCAGGCACACAATACTGCCTGCAATACTCGCTCATTTTCAAACCCCCTCTTCGATTGCCAGTCAAATTGACATAGGATCCCCGTCTTGACAACCCAGTCAAGAAATAGATGTCCTCAATGTCTATACTCAAGGTGTGAGCTCCCACGTTGAATAATTGTTGATCCGAGTCCCACATTCGGATCAGGTATTCTAACAATCGCACTTGGGCTCTCATGCCCAGGATTCGAAAATACTTCAGGAGACCACAATCTCTCAAAGAGGCAATGGTTTGCGGGTGATTCTTGGCATTGGTATTGTCTTCCTCGTGTTCACGTTCTCTCCATTCGAGCACCATAATGATAGTTGTTTACCTGCATGGAAATCATATAAAGATAATTAATAATCTAAAATATGAGAAAATTGGTTTTATTGGCTAAAACATTACACAAAAATTTGACTCTGCGTTGTTCGCAAGTGGAGTATAACGCATAGTGTGGGTTTCCCACACTCTACCTTAAGCCCGCCTGCGGGAATAAGGACTTCTCGTAGGCCCCGTATGGGTAGCCTGCGAGAATCCTTTCACGCGCATAGGGTTTCAAAACTCAACCAAAAACTTAATTTTTAACCATTAAAATCATGAAATTGAACCATGCAGAGCAAGAGAATGGAGTACTTACCAATCTGATCCAGACGGCTCGTGGAATGATGCCCCGAAGCTCCCAGAAATCAACGATGAAGGTGGAGGGTAAAATGGAAGTTCTTGCACCCAAATGGTAAAATGGTAAATGGCATGGTAAAAATATGTTATAAATTCTTTTTATTACTTTTACTATGTTAAAAAGTGGGTTTTTTCATATTTATTCGTTATTAACCCTAATTGCTAATGAGAGAGTGAGTAAAATGCTTTGTAGGTATGGTATATGAAGGGTATTGGACGAATTTTTCTATGGTGTGATATCTTTTTGATTGTTTTCTATGGTTTTGATATAAAAACTCGAGCGCCTTTTATCCATTCTTGCGCTTGTCAAAAACATAAGAACGTGATTGAGCGTTGTTTTATCCCTTTTCCGGGCTCGTTGTGGTCACATGAAAAAGGAACCCCCCCTGGAGTTACCTTTAAGCTCTTTTCAGACTCTCTAAATAGGAAAAGATTGCCGAGCGACCTTGCTATTTTCACGCTCGATAAAGTATTTGAAGCATGCGTCCTTCGAGCGATAGTTTAACCCTTTTTCGGTCTCGTTGGACTATGGTACGAAAAAGGCACTGAGAGAGTTCTCTTTTGAGTGTTTTTCCCTATTCATCATCTGAAGTCGGTTTGGGTAATCCATTTGTCTCTCATTCGATTTGATAACAAGATCATTCCATGTGTCGTCTTTGAGTCAATGCTGCCAAATCATTGGTCATGTCATTCATATGTTCAAGAGAAGTTCGTCTGAAACCTACATTGAGTCGGCCATCTGCAGTTGTCCATTCCTTCCGTGTCGGCCTTCTCTGTGTCCGAAGTCCAATTGCCACATACTCTGTTTCACTTTCAAACTCAGTTACTCATTTCATGTCACTGATGGGGGATACATCAAGGCCCTCCTGTGACGAGTCTTGTTCCGTCGACATCAGCACATTATTCGCGATTAAGACTTAGAAATCATTCAGTACCTTGGAGCTTGCATGCCTCAATGGCAAGTTTCCTCGCTTTTGACAGTGGGTTTACATCATTGATCCCTGATCGAAAGATTCTGTCGATTGTTCAACATCAGCTCATTTATTCACAGTCGATGGATTGTACTTTAGTACCTTGGGAGTCATTGACATTAATGGTGATTTCCCTCGCACTTGTTAACAGTTGAACCAATGACCGGTAATCAAGTGGTTTCTACCATGTTCAACTTCAACACATGTAATCACATGGTTAGATTCTTACTTTGGGCAATGAGGTTGAAGACCCTGGATATTATCTTTGTGATCCAAGTTGCAATGGAGTATGTATAATTTGCGACACATAGATCCACTGTGTATGTTTCATGGCTATGTCGTCTTGACTGAAAATTTGTCGCATAGATCCACAGTGTATTCAGGTGGCTATGCTATATTATGACTACATGGATCCACAGTGTATGATTGGTGGCCATGATCTTTGTTTATGATGTCATCAGTCTATGATTTAAGTATGGGAATGCCTACCTTAGAAGGGATACATGTGATATTCTGCCGATGCTTGGGTGTTTGCAGGTTTCTGATTAGATGTGCTCTTGGTTCTTGACACACACATGCAACTTACAAAGTCCGTCGACTGTCACTGATTCCACTCTTAGACTTTGGGGGGCATTCTGTTATCCACAATTTTGGTCATTATGATAATGTTATGATGATGTCATGATGATGGAAAATCAAGCTCTTCCATAAGAATACTTTCCTGAGAAAAGTTGCACTTGTCTTCTTCCAGAAACTATGTTTTACAAGAAGTTCACAGGCTGCCTGTATAGCTGCCTGCAAGAATCCTTAATTCTCACAGGCTGCATTAAGCTAGGGTGCAGATAACCCGCACTGTACTCATGGCCAGGGTGTGAACATGTTTTTAAAGAGGAAAAAGATGAAGTTCTCGAGCCTTCTAGAAGAGAATCTTCGAGAAGAATGAGTTGGCTAACGAATGGTTGTTCAAGCACTGGTGTTCCAGATATCTTGGGATCAATTCCTATCCAAGTAACCAAATTATATTCTCCTATATATTGAGGAGATAGCTCATGAAAAAGGTTAATTAGAATTGGAAGCAAGCTAGCAAAAGATTGATTGGAGAATTGTTGAATGCCTGTATGAAGGATTGATGCTACAACAGCAAGAGACTATAGCAAGGTCATCACAAGTGGTTGATTTTATTCATGCATGAGCAAGAGTGTGTGTCATAACTAGAAGCCATAGAAAGGAGAGCTACGAAATCAAGGCTCGGGTTGTAAGTTTCATTTTCAATTAATTCAATACAGTAATATGTCCCTTTCCCATAAAGATGATGTCACTTTATTACATGATTCCTTGATCACATGTATAGACTGTTGGTCACTATAATTGCTTAATTAATTTCAAACAACCAAGTGAAACATAAATTATCAACCCAGGGAAGTCTTTTGTTTCAAAGATAGCCACGCACTATATATGCTCAATTCCAAAAGCACTTAGTGTTGTAGTAAAGAAAATTATTCTATCTATACTTGCTGGAATGAACTGAAGCTCTGAATAAATCACAGGAAAGCAATCTCCCTTTTGCAATTCTTTATAGTTCAAATTAAGAATCCTAGATTACATTTTAAAGTAACATTGCAATGGGAAAGAACAACTGTCTTGCAATCAGAGAACAGGACCCTTACTCTCAAACAGAGACTCAGTACTAACACTCTTTCATGAAAGCAATAATGCAGAAAATAATAAACTCTATCTAACAGAGAACAAAGCACTTAGTTCCTTTCTGTCTAAGTAGGAGCCTTGGGCCTTACTTCTGTTTAGCACACTTGTGAGAATGAAGTTTACAGAGAACAGGGCAATCTGATTCCTTTTTTTCTGAGCAGGGATCTCTAACCCAGTTTCTGACTAACACAGGAAAAGTACACAGTGAATAGGATGTTTGGTTCTTTCCTTTCTGAGTAGGAACCCTTAGTCCAATCCCTGGCTAACACACTTGCAGAGGTAAAAGGAAATCTACAGAAGACAAGGTGTTGTAGTCCCTTCCTGGCTGAGCAGGGACACTTAACCAACTCTCTGGCTAGCACACTTGCAGGGATAAAAGGAAATCTACAGAAGACAAGGTGTTGTAGTCCCTTCCTGGCTGAGCAGGGACACTTAACCAAATCTCTGGCTAGCACACTTGTAGGGGTAAAAGGAAATCTACAGAAGACAAGGTGTTGTAGTCCCTTCCTGGCTGAGCAGGGACACTTAACCAAATCTCTGGCTAGCACACTTGCAGGGGAAAGAGATCTACTGAAGTTGAGATGGTTAGATTCCTTCTTGTCTGAGAAGGAACCTTTTATCTGGACCTCTAGCACAACTGTAGTAGGAATGAATTCTACAGAGGGTCTGATATTTTAATCCCTTTCTGTCTGTGCAGGAATCTTTAATCAAATCTCTGCTAACCTAAAATCATCACACAAGATTGTTGATAAAAAGAATTACAATTTCTATTCAATAACTGAGACAGAGTCAGTAGTGTTTCAGCAACGCAGAATCCATTAAAATAGTGTTTCAGCAAACAACAGTCAAACAAAATATAAACAGAAATTAAACAACCACACTTCTAACTAAGGGGTGAATCTTGTGAAGAAGGTGGGCCCTCCCTTCTCACAAGATTCCCCTGAAATGGGAAAACTTAGAGACGAATAATCAAAGCAGTCTTCTATTCATCTGTTGAAATATCACATTACAAATTGGAAAGATTGAACATGTCCCGCTTCTCTGAAGTTCTTCAATACATAAAAACTTGGATCCCCCGAATGGTGATTTCCCCTGAATTTAAAGGGAAAATCCCATCGATACAATCATTACAAAGCAGATCTGAATCCTATACTAAATCGGATCTTCTTTCTAAATTAGCATAGGGTGTCCTATTCTCATGCAACCGAATGCTAATATAGGAGCTGAACGAGACATTGCTGTTACGGCTGGTGTAACAGCTTCTTCTCATAGCTGCTGATGCTGCTTCAGCATCGCAATTCACGGCTGTTTCAACCACGTGAATTGCGCTCTTGACTGTGTCGGCCTTGACTGCTAACTGTCATGGCTTCGTGTTTCAGCATCGTGGCGGTCTCCTCTGTGTTTCAGCATCTGCACTTCTGAACTGAGTGACAGCTCCATGTTTCAGCATCTGCATCCTCGATGTAGCTGCTCCGTGTTTCGGCATATGCATCCTCGGACTGTGTAGCAGCTCCGTGTCTCGGCATATGCGTCCTCGGACTGTGTAGTAGCTTTCGTGTTTCAGCATCAGTTCAACAGCGACTTTGGGCAGTTCTGTGTTTCAGCATCGGCCTTGAATACTATTCTGCAAATATGGACACTTATGCACTTCTAATCAATGGTTAGGTTCAAAAGTAATGTAAAGTATTATGCAAAACAGATTAAGCATATAGTAATGAGAAAGAACGTTGTATACCTTGGAATGATCAGGTGCAGTGATATTATGAGTCTAAATACTAGTGATGAAGGGTATAATAATGGCAAAAAGTATGGGCAAAAAGGTGCAATATGTGGTCCTAACATCCCCCCCAGCTCAAGGTGTTGCATGTCCTCAGGCAACTCACTCTGAATCAGAGTCTTGATACTGGCTCTGACCATGTAAAGTACTCAAGAAGTAGCTCCGGGCGGTACTGTCTGTTGGTGTTTTGAACCCGTGTTCTTCCTGCAATCTGTGCCATGCTGTTGTTTCTGCCTTTTTGGACAGCTTATAACTGACTTGATATGTTTCTATTGGCAACCAGAGTAGGGGAAAGTAAAATTTGTTCCCTATCCACTTTTCGGCACAATGTCTAACACACTGGATGTAACTGGGTATCCTTGAAATCGCTGCTCCTAAGTTGGCAGGACCAAAAGGGTTATGCTATTGCCTCTGTTTTGTGGATTGCTGCCAAATCAGGTTATTGGCCTGGAGTGCAGGAATCTCTATGGAATTAATGCTTTGCTGACATTCTTGGAGCACTACTGACTGTAGCTGTAGAACATGCTCAGTCACTCCTGGTTTCTTTAAAACCTCATAATATTTTGAAATGAACCTGGCTGCCCTCTCTGGTTCTGGTCTAATCCAGAGGGGTTTATTGTCCTCATTGTGCTTGTCAGCCAAAAAGTCACTTTGCCACAGAACTTGATTGTAAAGAAAAGAGGTAAAAGCTCTGAGTTGAACATCTCCAACAAGAGGATTGATATTGAGCAACCTATTTTCCGGAATAGCCTCATTATGGAAGTATGCTTCACATAAGAGGTGCTGATCCCTGGTGGATGCTGCTAGAAAAGTCTTGACAAAATCTGTTGGTTCTATAACTTCATGGGGTTTACCTTCAACAATTGCTTTAATCTGAAACCATGTAAGTTTCTCTGTGAGAAATAAAGAATAATTACAAGAAGGTTTCCATGTGGCCATTAGTGTGTGCATCAAATCAAAGATTTTGACCATTCTAGCTTTTAAATCTCTGTTTTTCTTTTTGACTTCCCGAACTTCCTGGCGTGTCAGGTCCAATGCTTCCCAATTCGAGAAAGTGTGATTCCTCCAGGTTTGCCTGTGTACTTGCAGATGTTGGTCCTGTGTCTTATCATACTCCTTCTTCCACTTTTGTATTTCAGCATGTTCGTCCCATAGATGAGAAGTCTGTGTTTCAGCATCTGAAGTGGTGGGACCAGGCAAGGTTTGGGTGGACTGTTCCCTAGAAGTGGAGAAATTGGCTTGACTGGGAGGTGTGGCTTCCTCCATGGGCAATGTTTGCACAGCCTTGTTGGCAGTAGGGATTTCTTTCTTAATTTTGGAAGGGCCTGTTGGTTCTTGTGTTTCAGCAGGTTTAGTCTTGATTTTTCTAGGGCCTGCTGGTTCTTGTGTTTCAGCAGGTTCAGTCTTGGCTTCAAAAGGGGAAGGGGTGGGGGCTGTTCCTGGTACTGGAATTTGAACGAGCTTATACCCTGCTCGATAATAAATATCTTTGCATTGGCAGCACATGTATTCTTTGCATATGCTCTCTATAGTTCGTTCTGCCAGGATTGTTGTTCGTTCCAAAGCATACCGACTTAATTCTTTTTCATATGCCTCCCTTGCCTTGGCCAATTCTTACTGATATGCTTCCAATTGAGACTTTAGAAACTCATTTTCTTGTAGGACATCAGGCGTTGTTGATTTGGATTTAGAGATGACTGGTTCTTGTGTTGCAGTCATCGTCTCTTTAACTGGTTCTTGTGGAGCAGCTACGGGAATGGCCACTGATGCCTGTGTTTCAGCCTCCTGGTGTAGGGAGAGTAGTATTTCAGCACCTTCAACTTCTGATTCCTGCATGTCAATTTCCATATCAGTTGGTGGTTCTTGTGTTTCATCCACTGAATGGGTGGCTGGTCTTTCAGCCATGTTAGTTGATGAAGGTGGTGTTGCAGCATCTCGTGATTCCTGGAATTCGATTTCAACACCAATGACTGGTTCTTGTGTTACAGCCACTGGATTTTCGGCCGTTTTGCTTGATGAGGGTGGTGTTACAGCATCCTGGGTCTCGACTTCCTCAGTTTTCAAATCAGTGGCTGGTTCTTGTGCTTCAGCCGCTGCAGCATCGAGGGTTTCCAACTCCTGTAATTCAACTTCAATGTCAGTGGTTGGTTCTTGTGTTTCAGCCACTGGATGGATAGCTAATTATGTTTCAGCTTCTTTATTGAAAACGAATGAGGTCTGGGCGTCTGAGTTCTGTAACTCCATTTCAATGTCAGCGGCTGGTTCTTGTGTTTCAGCCGTGGCTGTTTCCTGTGTTTCAGCCATGGCTGGTTCTTGTGTTTCAGCCACTGAGTGGGTAACTGGTTCTTGTGTTTCAGCTACCCTGTGTGAGACAGACGGTGTTACGGTTTGTGGGGCATCTGGTTCTTGTGTTGCAGCGCCCATGGTTGAAATAGGAAAAGATCCCGGGGTTGGGGTGGTCAATGGCTCACGGGGTGTTGGGCACCCCTGATGATGTGCTTTCGACTGAATATTCGAGCGCCGTCAGTTGGGAGGCCTGAGACCGCTACTATATCCTCCTCTGTTACTGATATTCGAACCCTGTTAACAACAGAATGGTCCTCCTGCAGATTCAGGGCAAATTGTAGGACCTGCTGTTCATTATACCACTGGAGTCTGCGGAAATAATTGAGCCACCCTGCTTGCTCGAAAATTTGATATGCTACTGGGTATTGTTCGAGCAGTGTTGTGGTAGCAGGTTCATTCCTTATGGCGGATCCTCCCATGGCTACTGGCTTAGTACAATACAGTGTCGAGAGTTTGTGTATCAGTTCTGATAAAAAGTGAGTTTTTCCAAGCGACATTATGCGGGAATGGAGATAAGAATGTGCGAAAGGGTGGTGAACTGGGATGGCGGCGGCAAGATCGGGTGTAATGATGGTATCTTGGATTTGACATGTACTTCCCCTCCCGTCAAGTGTGGGTAGTACTGAATGTACTTAAATGGTCATAATGACGTCGAACCTTTCCCATTAATTATAGCCTAACTGAATTACATAACTTTACATACCTTTGCCTTACCATTTGGTTCGTTCAACCAACCAGATTTGATGCTTGTTCGTGGTGATATTGTTATGGTGATGGATTTTTGATTCTGTCACAACCTGCTGTTTGAACTATCGTTTGGGAACGTAGAAGCTTGCTGACAGATGATGGTGGAAGGCGGGTGTTTCAGCAACAGAGAAAAATCGAACAATTGCTATAGGTGAAGAACTGCTGATAACTGGTGTTTCAGTATCGGAAGAAAGTCAAAGGGTGTTGAACGGTGGTGTTTCAGCATCATGACTAAATGATGAAGGGTTGCTGGCAAATGGTGTTTCAGCAATAGGAAGAGGCGAAACAATTGCTGGACGGAGTTGTTTCGTCGATGATGGAGGTGAGAAAAATGAAGGGTTGCTGATAAAGGGTGTTTCAGCAACAAAGAGAGGCGAAACAATTGCTGGATGGAGTTGTTTCGGCAATGATGGAGGTGAGAAAAATGACAGGGTGGAAGGAGATGAAAAATGCTGAACAGTTATGTTTCAGCATCGGGAAAACTGATGAAAGGTTGCTGGTAATTGGTGTTTCAGCAACGGGAGGAAAATGAAAGGTTGCTGGTGTTTCAGCAACAGGAAAAGTTGCTGCTAATGGTGTTGCAGCAAAGGAAGGGGAAAAACAAAACAAGTGCTGGACGGAGTTGTTTCAGGAATAAGAATGATGGGGGAATGGCGGTCTGGAATGTTTTTGGGAATGGGAAGAAATGGAAAGTGCTGAACAGAGGTGTTTCAGCATCGGGGAGAAAGTCACCAGTGTTCCTCAGCGGTGTTTCAGCATCGGAAAAATGAACAGTGCTGCACAGCGGTGTTTCGGCATCATGAAGAATCATCAGTGCTGCACAGCGGTGTTTCGACATCGTGAAGAATCGGTCTCTTCTGTGCTTTGATCCTGCAAAAACCGACTGTAGGACGATATTTCTTGACAGGGATTATTAGTGCATAAAATCTAATCTAATCTACTCTAATACTAAAAGAAATCTAAAAAGAGTTAATTATTAGTAGGGGTAGAAACCCCCTCAATGAAAAGAAATTGAGCGTCTGCCATGCATGTGGCCTTAAAATCTTCTTTAGAAATAGGTTTCTGGTACAGACGAAGATGATGACCATTTACCAGTAATGGAGTTCTGGAGTCATCAATTGTGAGGAGCCTTACTGTTCCATTAGGAAAAACTGTGTCTACTTCATAAGGTCCTAACCATCTTATGCGCAGTTTCCCTTGAAATTCTTTGAACCGGGAATCGTACAGTAGAGCCGAATTACCTTTCTGGAACTGCTTGGTCTTGATATTTTTGTCATGCTACTGTGATCTTTGTTGTTGAATTATAGTTGTTTGCTGAATGGCATCTAGTCTTTTCTCTTCTAGTTCATTAAGCTGCTGCAACCTGGCTGTTTGTGCATCGGTTAGATCAAGGTTGGCAGCTAGAGCAGTCCTTAAGGTTTTTATTTCAAATTCCACAGGAAAGACAACACTCTTTCTGTAGACCAATTCATAAGGAGAAAACCCTGTAGTATTTCTCCAGGTAGTTCTGTAGGCCCATAATGCTTCAAGGATCCTGTTGGACCAATCCTTTCTACTTTCCTTCACTGTTTTTGTGAGAATGGATTCTATAACTTTGTTTGTTCTTTCCACCTGTCCATTAGCTTGAGGGTGGTATGGTGTAGTCATTCTCTGCTGAATATGATATTTCTGAAGGGTGGCTTTGAACCCATGAGAAGAGAAAGGAGGTCCGCCATCTGTAACTAACTCTCTTGGCATTCCAAATCTGGTGAAGATGTCTGTGAATAAGAATTTTATAACTGCTTCTTCAGTTGCTCTATGGAGTGTCTTGGCCTCCACCCATTTAGTCATATAGTCTGTACAGACCAATATGTAAACTTTTTGATTGGATGGAGGGTTGATGGGTCCTATGAAATCTAAGGCCCATCTGTCAAATGGTTCAAGTACTACCTGGGGGTTTAATGGCATTT
>ML778780.1:157198-180054 GCA_009831015.1 Picea engelmannii | reverse complement strand
ACCAAGTGAAACATAAATTATCAACCCAGGGAAGTCTTTTGTTTCAAAGATAGCCACGCACTATATATGCTCAATTCCAAAAGCACTTAGTGTTGTAGTAAAGAAAATTATTCTATCTATACTTGCTGGAATGAACTGAAGCTTTGATTAAATCACAGGAAAGCAATCTCCCTATTGCAATTCTTTATAGTTCAAATTAAGAATCCTGGATTACATTTTAAAGTAACATTGCAATGGGAAAGAACAATTGTCTTGCAATCAGAGAACATGACCCTTACTCTCAAACAGAGACTCAGTACTAACACTCTTTCATGAAAGCAATAATGCAGAAAACAATAAACTCTATCTAACAGAGAACAAAGCACATAGTTCCTTTCTGTCTAAGTAGGAGCCTTGGGCCTTACTTCTGTTTAGCACACTTGTGAGATTGAAGTTTACAGAGAATAGGGCAATCTGATTCCTTTCTTTCTGAGCAGGGATCTCTAACCCGGTTTCTGACTAACACAGGAAAAGTACACAGTGAATAGGATGTTTGGTTCTTTCCTTTCTGAGTAGGAACCCTTAGTCCAATCCCTAGCTAACACACTTGCAGAGGTAAAAGGAAATCTACAGAAGACAAGGTGTTGTAGTCCCTTCCTGGCTGAGCAGGGACACTTAACCAACTCTCTCGCTAGCACACTTGCAGGGATAAAAGGAAATCTACAGAAGACAAGGTGTTGTAGTCCCTTCCTGGATGAGCAGGGACACTTAACCAAATCTCTGGCTAGCACACTTGTAGAGGTAAAAGGAAATCTACAGAAGACAAGGTGTTGTAGTCCCTTCCTGGCTGAGCAGGGACACTTAACCAAATCTCTGGCTAGCACACTTGGAGGGGAAAGAGATCTACTGAAGTCGAGATGGTTAGATTCCTTCCTGTCTGAGCAGGAACCTTTTATCCGGACCTCTGTCTAGCACAACTGTAGTAGGAATGAATTCTACAGAGGGTCTGATATTTTAATCCCTTTCTGTCTGTGCAGAATCTTTAATCAAATCTCTGCTAACCTAAAATCATCACACAAGATTGCTGATAAAAAGAATTACAATTTCTATTCAATAACTGAGACAGAGTCAGTAGTGTGTCAGCAACGCAGAATCCATTAAAACAGTGTTTCAGCAAACAACAGTCAAACAAAATATAAACAGAAATTAAACAACCACACTTCTAACTAAGGGGTGAATCTTGTGAAGAAGGTGGGCCCTCCCTTCTCACAAGATTCCCCTGAAACGAGAAAACTTAGAGACGAATAATCAAAGCAGTCTTCTATTCATCTGTTGAAATATCACATTACAAATTGGAAAGATCGAACACGTCCCGCTTCTCTAAAGTTCTTCAATACATAAAAACTTGGATCCCCCGAATGGTGATTTCCCCTGAATTTAAAGGGAAAATCCCATCGATACAATCATTACAAAGCAGATATGAATCCTATACTAAATCGTATCTTCTTTCTAAATTAGCATAGGGTGTCCTATTCTCATGCAACCGAATGCTAATACAGGAGCTGAACGAGACATTGCTGTTACGGCTGGTGTAACAACTTCTTCTCATAGCTGCTGATGCTGCTTCAGCATCGCAATTCACGGCTGTTTCAACCACGTGAATTGCGCTCTTGACTGTGTCGGCCTTGACTGTTAACTATCATGGCTTCGTGTTTCAGCATCGTGGCGGTCTCCTCTGTGTTTCAGCATCTGCACTTCTGAACTGAGTGATAGCTCCGTGTTTCAGCATCTGCATCCTCGATGTAGCTGCTCCGTGTTTCGGCATATGCGTCCTCGGACTGTGTCACAGCTCCGTGTCTCGGCATATGTGTCCTCGGACTATGTAGCAGCTTCCGTGTTTCAGCATCAGTTCAACAACGACTTTGGGCAGTTCTGTGTTTCAGCATCGGCCTTGAATACCATTCTGCAAATATGGACACTTATGCACTTCTAATCAATGGTTAGGTTCAAAAGTAATGTAAATTATTATGCAAAACAAATTAAGCATATAGTAATGAGAAAGGACATTGTATACTTTGGAATGATCAGGTGCAGTGATATTATGAGTCTAAATACTAGTGATGAAGGGTATAATAATGGCAAAAAGTATGGTCAAAAAGGTGCAATATGTGGTCCTAACATAGACTAGCTATTGAATATCTTAATCTGTCTTTACTTTGATTGGTTTGTTCTGTTGTGATCTGAATGAAGCAAGAGCATCGAAGCGAAGCTTGGAACAACATAGACCTAGGAAATCATTCATAAGGTATGTCCACAATCCTTATCTCTTAGTTCACTCAATAGGCTAGATCTAGGGAAAGAGTAGTATTATGTTCTGTTTTGTTCTAGATCCAGGTGGATCTAGGGAGATCGGTTTGTGTCCGCACTTACGTATTAATCCTGAAACAGATGTGCCACACTCCATACTTGATAAAACCAGACAGAGAGTTGGACCACATGCTAATGGTATTGTTGGTTCAACACAAGCAAAGCCCATTGAATAGCTGACAAAAAAATTGCAACAACTATATATACAACACACAGTGGCCAGCCAGACCACTGGTCTGACTTCTCCCCCTACCCAAACGTCAGATGTACATAGTATGCAATCGACAAATCCAAAGGCCACCCAGCAGCCTGATGGAAAAAAGAAACAACGTAAAAAGGGTAAGGGGGATAAGAAACCCACTAATAATGTTGGCGGGGGTAACACTGAGAAAAGAAAAGCGAAGTATCTATGTAACCTTTGTGTAGAAGACCACCTGACTCATCAACTCCCTCGGCTTGTGGAGGCCCAAAATTTATTATCACATCAACAACCTACTATGTTAATGAACCCATTTCAACATGGGAAAAATCTAACTCAAGCCTCTACAAGCGCAGAAGGGGGAAATTAAGGACCCCCTCCGCCTGCGAATAATCCAACTTCTGCAAATGTGTATATGGTGAAAGGTGATGCCTTTATAACAACTAGAGAACATGACTACAGTAAGCCAAGTACCTCTGAGAAAAGTAAAGAAGTTGAAACCCCATCTCTTCCTCTTCAGATCAAGAATACATTGGGCAAAACCATGACACACATCCCAAAAGGTGCGTTCAAAAAAGCTTCTCATAACCCAAATGCAACGGATGCCCATAACTACTTTGTGGTGGAGGATTTGTCACAAACCCCTTGTGCAATGTCGGCTTTGGAAGTCCTCTAGAGCTGCCCTTCTCAGAGAAAGGCTATGTTAGCTGCTTTAGGATCTGCTGAGACTTGTAACCCAAGTACAATCATGCTTGATACGACTGACTTAAAACCTCATCTTCCTTACCATGTAGCGTTCCAGATAGTAGTGGCTTACACCATGAAAACTTTTACTCGGAACATTTTCCACACGGTGGTTGATGGGGGTGCCTTGACATGTGTAATGTCTTTGTCATGTTGGAAGGCTATTGGCCAACCCGCTTTGTCTCTGTCACCTACTCTTATCACCGCTTTCGACGGTCATTCATTCCAGCCACATGGCATCATCCCTTCTTTCCTAGTGTAGTTAGGGGGGAAAACCATGTGTGTCGAGGTTGAAGTAGTTGATGCACCACTTGACTACAATATTTTGTTAGGAAGGAGTTGGACCTATGCCATGCAAGTAGTGGTCACGATAGTTTTTCAGTTCTTGTTGTTTCCACATGAGGGTTGGATCATGACCATTGATCATTTGTCTTTCTTCTATTCTGACCCTTCATTAGGGGCATCTGTAGTCCCAATGATTGATAACCCTCAGCCCGACATAGTCAACATAGGAGTTGGTATGTGCCCACCTTTGATGGGTGCATTCGATTATCCACCTCCTTAGGGTGATGTGAAGTTCATATCAGACCACCATAAGGTTGATATTTTCCAGGTTTCGTCATTTCGCATGACTTACTTCAATGATTCGTGGATTCTTCCTTCCCCATCGACCATGGTGGAAGGGATAGGGCACCATGGTATGGCCATGCCTTTGTCTGTGGCATAAGTTGCGTACTCATTAGTCCAGCAAGCTTCAACCAACCTTGATCTGACTCCTGCACAAGAGTTAGATATGATTTTAGAGCCTGTTTGGGCTCAAGGTTCCCTTGTTGATATAGACTCTTTAGACTTAGTCTTGCCCTCCGACAAAGCAATCATTGAGGCAATGACTAGTCCAGACAAACCCTGGGATGATCTTCATCACAGATCATACTTCCTCCCAGAGTTAAGAAGAATTGAAGCAGGGGAATTCACTTTGACTATGACTGGAGATAGGTCTTGTCCTATCAATCCCTTGGCTACACACACTATTTGTGATGAGATTAATATGGAAACCATTTCTGAAATGATAACTATCAATATCTCCAGAATCCCTGGCATCATAGACAATGTTTTCGTCGGAGCATACTGCTCCCCCGAGGAGATGTTAGGAATCAACCCACAAAGTGTCGATCATGAGAAAACTTTGTTGTTTTTCAAGCTTGCTTTGAGATCCGAAAGAAACATCTGAAAAGACTGCATTTATGTTTTTTGATCTCTTCTAGATTAACTGAGAAAATAAAACATAACGGGTCTTCTTTTAATCCCTTTTTAGACCCTCTAAACATGAAAAGATTGTCGAGCGATCTTGTGGCCTTTCACGCTCGTTAAACTGAAATTTGAAGTCACATCTTTCCAGCGGTAGTTTACCCCATTTTCGGTCTGGATGGTCAACTATACGAAGAAAGGTATGCTCTAGGGGCCTTGCTCCCCTAGAAGAGTATTCTCAGGTATGATTTTCCCCTTTTTTGGGCCTAAGGGACTAAATTTACGAAAAAGGAACCCCCACGGAGTCCATAGTTAAGCTCTTTTTAGACTCCCTAAAATTGAAAAGATCATCGAGTGACCTTATTCTTTCACACTCGTTAACTGGTCCAGAAGAACATTACTGACGGAGTCCATAGTTAATATTTTTTCAGACTCCTTAAAAATGAAAAAATTGTCAAGTGATCTTGTCTTTATCACACTCATTAAAATGGTTTTGAATAGACGTCTTTTAAGTGCTAATTTACCCCTTTTTCGAACTGACTAGACTACCTTTGAAAAAGGTACCACAGTGGAGTCTCCTTTTACGTTTTTTTCAGACTATCTAAACATGAAAAATGACTGAGCTTACCTTCTCTGGGCTTGTTAAACTTACATCGAAGGACGTTATCATTATGTCTTGTTAACCGCATTTGCATTACTGCGTCTTTGGCCTAATGTCGGCTCCATGTCTCTCTCAACTAAACCATCTGAAGCATGCCTTATAACGCAAGCCTTGTAGCACTTTGCCTTTGCATCTTGACACCTTAACCCCTGGAGGGATTTTTTCGAGTGTCCTTGCACCTAGAACTAGTATGTTTGTGACACTCATTCCTCCTTTGTAACGTAGCATTCATTATTCTTTTTCAATCTTTTCATAATTATTTGAAAAGGACAAAAAAAATCAAATATACCCCAAAAAGAGGAAGGGAAAACTATTTTCTTTTTTTCATTGGTAGCACAATGAGTCGCCCTTGGATAATGTACATCCTTTTGTTTGTTTATCAAGCCCTAGGATTTAATATGACCTTAGGAAGTTGTTCTCTCTACATACGAGCTGTGTCCTCCTCTGTTTGGTTATTCTTCCAAACATATGGAGAGTTTGCATTGCCTCTTGCATCATGAACTTATGTCAATTCCATGTTGCCCGAGTCTCATCATTTTTCATGCTATTATCCATGGTAAGTTTTTACCAAGCCTAAGTCAGCCTTTCTGCAATTTGTCTCTTGCCCTCATGCCCGGCCATCCTGAAAACACAATTAAATCTTTTTTTGAAATCAATGAAGCCTTCAGTCTGATCATCAAAGATCCTCTAGTCCAAGCCTAACGAGTCATCGAAGACCTCTGGGTAGTGAAGTCGTACACTCATATTACACTCCTACCCGAGTTTTGAATATTTTTTAAGTTGTTCCTCGAGCTCTGACATTGTTATCTTTATCCATTAGGTCGTATCAGCTTCTAGAAGATGGATACTATACATGTATATCTTTTGATTTCGATATGTAGATCCATTGTGTATTTCTCACGGCTACACTCTATATAGTTATATGACATGGATTTGCAGTGTATTTGATTGGCATCCATGATTTTAGTTTATCCCAAGCATGGGTATGCCCACATTGGTGAGACAATTATTATTTTGCAGATGGCACCTACTGAATTTTGGTTCCTCGGCTCACTGGTTCGGTATGTTGGTAAAGATTGGTAATGTATTTAGGCCATCATATGCTCTTCTGACCTCACACATTAGGGGGCATCTATTATAACCCTAATTTTCACAATATATGCTTACCTGGCATCAAGCCATCTCATAGCCCTTCTTTTCCAAGCCATCACTGAACAACTCTTCTTAAAAAACCCATTTTTAAAAGCCCACGTGCCCTGCTCCATTACTGCATGCGTGTACATGCTAGTTGGCCCACTATAGCTCGCATGTACCTACAAAATCATGAAAAAAGGAAATTTGTTGATGAAACACACAGCTTTGCGAAATTTAACTAAACCTTTCGGCCATGCATGGCCGATCACTCGACCAAATACCTAGCTCCTTCTAGCCTATAAAAGAAGGAGTAGGGGTCCCATTTGAAAGGAGGAAAATCATAGTAGAGAAACTATACCCAAATTGGTATTCCCTTTGTCCCAACCTTTAGCCATCCTTGTGCAAAGAAAATTATAGAGCAAAGTAGTTGGAAGACAATTGAAGAGGATCCCAGGACCAGTTTTGAGGAGCAGTGTCGACCACATATTGTAAGTTTACTCTTGTGAAGATTAATACAAAAAGGAATACTTTTCCCATCCCACCATATCATGTGTTCAAGTTGAATGTTTATTTTATGATATTGTCACAACTAACCCAAGAATTAGCATATGAAATGAATGTTTGTATATCTCTATTTTTGCATGTGTGAATACAGGTCAGCTTTGAGAGGAATCTTGCAATCAAAGAGCGAAAGAAAACAAATGGATTGACATCAAACGAAGGATATAAGGTAGAGTTATTGAATCTTGTTAACACCTTTGTATTGCATGAATGTGGGGTTTTGTGTTGGGAGAATAGGAAGAGTAGAGGCCTTTTGAATGGTAATTTTTCTGCATGCATGATCAAATCCCTTAAATTCTAAGTCCATAGGGGAGATTTACCCAACAACACCTTCTCTCTCTGTGGTATTGTAATTTTTCTCCGACTCTGACAGTTTTCTGCTAGAAAATTCTATAGGATGGTCCAATTATCCTACTCTTGGATGCACTAGAATAGCTCCAAGTGTTATGGATGATGCATATACATGCACTTGGAATGTCTTTTCCCAATTCAGGAATACTAGTATTGGTGCGGTTACCATCTTCTATCTCAGGGTGTCCAATCCTCGCTAACAGTCCTCATTCCATTGAAAATTTATGTCTTTTCTCAACAATTTATCCATTGGTGCAGTGATCTGCACATACCCTTTTATAAATTTCCTGTAGTATCATGTGTGTCCCAATGTTTCTCTTAATTGACGTACTGATTTTGGTGGTGGTAGATTAACAATTACTGCAATCTTGGCGGGATCTACTAGCAAGCCTTGGTTGCATACTATATGGCCAAATAGTATCCCAAAGGGTGTTCCGAAGATGCACTTCTTGATGTTCAAAAATATCTAACACTGTCTGCATCTTTTTAACATCATCCTCAACACCCCTACATGGTCTTTCAACAGACTGTAGAATGTCCAATCATCGAGATATACCTCTAAAAATTGGTGGATGAATTATTTGAATGCAGCTATGACTACTCTAGAAAATATTGTTGGTGAATTATTCAGTCCAAAAAGCATGACTATGTACTGGTAGGACCCCCATTCTGTGGAAAAAGTGGTCTTGTACCTGTCTTTTGGAGCTATATTGATCTGATGGTATCTTGAGAATCCGTCAGTGAATGAGTAAGCTTCATGACCTCCTACATTATCCAACACATCATCTGTGAAAGGAGTAGGGAAAGGGTCATGTAGGCAAGCATCATTCACTTTCCTCAGATTGAAACATATCCTTATCCCCCCTGCTTCTTCTTCTGAACTATCACAGGGCTTACCCATTCAGATTCCTCTACTGGTTCTATGATTTGAGCCTCCAACATACTGTCAATTTCTGCTTTCACTTTTTGTTTATATATTGGGTTTAGTCTATAGGGTCTCTTTCTGATCGGTATTACCTCAGATCTAAGAGGTATCTTCATTTCACCTAGCTCTCCTTTTATTCCTTTTATTTTTGTGAATGTTGTTGGGAACAGGTCATTGTACTCACACAGTAACTCTGTTATGCTTTCCATTGTTTGCTCATCCCAGTAATCTCCAATGCTAGCCATTTTGGGATTCTCAACTGTCCCAATGTTGACTTTCTTCACCTTGATCGGCACAAAAAATACTTATGAGTCTAGAGGTGGACCTTCCACTTCTCTTTCACCTTCAACTTTTGCAATATGAATGTTTCGTGGGTCATCTTCATCTGGTGCTTCTTCCTGCACATGGTAGCACAACATTAGTTCTTTTACTGTCTGTATGTTCTATTTTTTCTCTTCTGTCATGAGTTCAACTTCTGGTTATTTAATGAATATCACCCCTCTAATTCATTTAAGTGATGATTCTATGTTTCGGTTCTCATGTTCAAATGAGAAAGTGACTGTAAAATTATGTTGTAATATTGTCCAGTTTGTAGTTCCTCTGTGCAATTCTTGGTCTGTATACCAGTTTGCTGGAATACCTTCTAATGTGTGAACAAAATGATGAGGCCATTCCTCTGGTGGTGTCATCCTCCATAGCATCATGCACTTCTCCAAGTGTTTCGTTGGTGCCCCCTATCCATCATATTTCTACAGTTGGTTGGTTCCCTATTCGGTGCCAAATCTAATGCATAGTAGTCGCTTACATTGGTACCAATCCTTGATTATTTCTTTATGTGCACCCCACCATCTTGCAGGTGTTTCCTTGAGTGTTATATCCAGGGATAATATCCTATGATTTTCTAACACTTCATCTTCATATCATGTTCATAAAACTTCTAAGTCATTCACCCCATGGAAGCTAGGAGGTTCCCTTATCTCCATACCTACCCATCTTACTGCGCGGTCTATTCTTGTGCATCTTATTGTGGAGACTTCGTATAACCTATGCTGCCAATTCTATAAGCCCGTATCTGAGTCTGACGCACATGAGGTGATGCTTCTCCAACTAAGTATCCCATCTGTATTTGGGTTCACATAATATTTTTCTCACGCGGTTGTTCTGTACAACTGGTTAATTTCCTCCAAGTCTAAGCATGTAGGTTCTACAAACCTTTCCCCTTCTGATGGATTCAATGGTGCAATGACTTTGTATTCTCTTGACTCAAATGTCATTTTCCTTGTTTTTAAGTTGATTATGGCCTAATTTTCAAATGCCCAATCCAAGCCAAGCAATGTCGGATAAGGTGTTGTGCCATCCACTATCTCTATTACTTCTAAATCGACTTTAGTGCACACTCCATCCAGATCTACTGTCACCCCTTTTAGTCTTCCAATTGGTAGAACTCTGTGTTGATTTGATAGTTTCATTTGAACATGTGAATATCCTAATGTGGGCTCTCCCATAAATTGCCATGTATTCTTGGGTAATACATTTACTTCATATACTAAATCCAGTATAATATCTCCCATGTTGAAATCTCCAATGTTAGCATTTAGTCTGAATTCTCTACTTGTTCTCCTCCTTGTATGCAGATGATTAACTGTTTTCTGCTCTAGATTTCCTTCTACCTCTGTGCTACATCTTTCTAGCATATTTTGTAACGTTTTAACAGATGATGTATCATTTAATAGTTTAACACAAGATTGCAAAAAACCCTTAATCATACTTACTTGTCTAGGGGTTGTTCTTCTTTGGTGTGATCCAGCGATGGAGGCATCTCGTACGTTGGTACTTCCTTATTATATTATGCAGTCGATGTCGATGCAATGTATGGCTTCATGAATTCTTGTCTGGCCTACTCAAATATCTCCTTTTCTTTCTATGCATCAAATTGCTTCTTAGGTTCATAATTTTTCCTCACCCATTGGTGTTGTGTTGGATCTTGTCTTACTGCATCGTTTCCTGTCTTACCTCCTCCCCATGTAACTATTTTGATGTTTCTTCCTTCATCCCTTGTTTCCACCAAAATCCACTGAACATTCTGATTGTTCTGATTTCTCTTTTACTGGATCTTCCATAATAGTGTAGGGCATTCTTCTGTGTCATGATCTGATGCATGACAATACATACATGTCATAGGTGGGAGTGGGCATTCTCTTGCATAGTGTCCTGGTTGTTGACATTTGTGGCATACCACTGGTCCTCTGCCTCTTCCAATACATCCTCTTCCTCTTCCTCCACCTTTGTATCCAGCTCAATCTCCTCATGGTGCATTGTACTGGGGCGCCTGACTATACAGTGTGGTATTATAGTGTGTCTACGTGGTATTGTACTGTGGTTGCACATTGTTATATTATTGTTGGGCGGTGTTATATTTCTGTTGCATAGTGTTATATGGGGTTGGTACTTGGTTAAACTGTGGTGCAACTTGCTCAGTCATCATGTCTTCTTGCACCCTGTAAGCATCTAATGTTCTTTCCCTCATTAGGTCCATTGTCCTACAGTCCTTGTCATCATGACCTATTGACTTGCAAAAGTTGCAATATGAGCTCTTAGGTAATGTCAGGTACTTCTGCATCATTGGGCAGTGATATGGATCATGTTGTTGGCCCTTGACCAAGTTTTGAGGAACACTTGTTCATATTCTAACCGTTGTTGGGACTTCGAGAGCCTGTCAAAGACGGAGGGCAAGGCGAAGAGGAGATCGCAGAATCTAGGCCCACTTTGGTTCCTTTTTGGGTTTTCTGGGATAATGTAATGGGAAAGGGATGTCGGCCCGTGGGTTTACCCACGCTTAGGCCCACTTTTTTAATGTATAAGTAGACATCTCGACAATGTAAGAAGTAGTGGTGGCTTAGTGCTAAGAGCCGATTGAACTGATAATCTAGGTGCTAGATCTATGTGATCAAGGTGTTTTTTGCATTCCATAGGAGACTTGCAGAGTTAAGTGCAAGTCATTGTAAGTTATTGTAAGAGGTTGTGTGATGGAGGATACTCGGGAAAGGAGGATCTAGCGAGTTGCGCAGATCTCCTGTGTAGTGTCCCCAAGGCTGAGCCCCATTGTAAACCATGTTTTGAAAGGAATTGTAATTATGTTTTATAGGCTGGTGAGCTAAATTTTGTATAACTAGTAGGCTTATGTGTTTGTTAGGCCCGGGAGCCTAAGTGTTGAGGGCCAGGAGCCTGCTGTTGTACTTGTATGTATGCAGAATGATTAATAAAATATGAACACCCCCAGGTGCAGACCGACCATGGTGAATGAGTGAAGGGGGACTGAGCATCCACAGAGTGGGCAAGGAATTAGGGGCTTAAGCCTAGGAATAATATTTTAATATTATCCCAAAAGGGCATGTGAATTTGTGTTTTATCCTAAGTGTGGCAAGAGAGGACGTACCAGGGTGAGCCGTGAGAAAGGCTCCTCCTCCTCCATTTTCGACTCATGGACTGCCAGAAGGAACGGATCTGACCCCTACAGAAACACCCTCGTACATCTTCTGAACCGTCTAAACCTACGTTGACCTTGCGTGGATTGTCTGTCACGCATTCCCGACACCAGAGCGTGAGTCTATCCTGGGTAGGGCGGATGGGAAATGACCATTCAGCTGGGGAGGGGAAAAACGCGAGAGCCTGGGTATGTCTCTAAAACACCCGTGTACACCCTCTATGGGAGAGTCGAGAAGAATATGTTCAGTTGCTGAAAATCCTGATTCATCCTCCCATCCTGCGCTAGAGAATCTGTGTAAATTCCCTGCGAAAATTGTTTATGAACCAATTCTAGAAATCAACACCGTGAGACCTAGTTGTCATTGTTGAGCTTGTTTTGAGAGGTCCGAGTTGGTATTCTCAGTGGACTGTGTGGTCAGGCAGAGGGATTGTGTGTGAATTTTCATCCCGTGCATGTGGTAATTGAGCCTGTGTGTGACCTCTCTCTAGGGGAGGGAGGTGGATGTTGTTAGAAGAGGTTTCTAACAGAGAGTGTCCAGCACCAGCTTCAGTCTCTAAGACTTCCTGATCCGGCCTATTGCCGAGGCCCAGTGAGGGAGGTTAGCACTGATGGACTATGCTTGTGAAGGTGTATACTCCTGGGTGGAACAGGCATGTGGGGAATGAGAGTCTGGGAGTAGTGGGCGTAAGATGGCATCCTGGAAAGAATCTTTCCAGATTCTAAGTGTGGTTTTCCCTGTAACCTCAACCTAGTTAGGATTCCTTGCCTTGGGGTGGAGCTCGGTCCCAGCTCGGGGGTGACCCACTGTTGAGCTGATGAACAATGTGGTCTAAGGCTAGGAGGTTCGTGGAAGGCCTGCACTTGGTTGGTGGATTTCCCCACTGTTACAAGATAAGTGTTTAACTATGTTCTTATCACATTTTGGCATGACTATGTTGTATATATATATTATCATGTTTTCCGCTGTGTATATGAATTAGTATGAAGTGCAAGTGATTGTTAATTATGGCAATAATTCATATGAATACTCTGTGTTGAGTGTATTTAATTGTTTAAATGCATGTGCTATATATATATACTGGACTGTATGTGTTATGTAAAATCAAACGTAAGTGTATACCGATTCTTATATGGTGCGTTATAAGCCTTGGTTTAGAATAAGGTACACTACATCCTGTCCTAGGTAGAGTAGGGTTTAAAGGCTCTGTGCTGTAACCTGATTGACTAAAGCTAATAAAGAAGAAGAGTTGGTGGACGTAGCCCCAGGGTGGGGGTGAACCACATAAATACTATGTGTTTTTCTTTGTGCTTATTCTGAGATGTTTTGTATTGCTAAGTGCTTAGATTTGATTAGATAGACTTACTTATGCATAGTTCTAGAGATGTATGTGAATGCTAAATCTGATGTGTATGAATATCCTAAGTGCTTGGTCTACCATATTTGATCTATTGTGTTGTTTCTAAGTGTTGAAATAACCTAGACCTAAGTGAATACTGCGATGATCTGTGTTGTCTGCAAAGTAAAGTAAGGATAGAATATTGATGAATGATCAATGTTAAGTGCTCTGTAAGCGATAGAATCACATATCGGTGTCCCAACTAAGGTTGCATACACTTGAGTCTTGCAACCACCCCTGCCTCTACCTCAGGTGAGACTTCATTTACTTCGCAGGTGTTGCCAAAACAGCCGGTAGTTAGGGATTTTTTGGTGCACTCTTGAGCGTTGAACCCTGGGTCTACCCCTATGTACCAACACATGCCCCTGTGTCTTACAGATCTCATACCATAGTCTTATTGTTGGCAACGGGTTTGGCATTCATGCTACCATGTACTGCACAAATGTTGGACATTCGTTCTTATGGTGTCCTACATGTGGTACACCAAATGACTTCTCTTTTTTCCTTATCTTTGTTCTGGTTTAGCTGGAATGTTAATTTCTTCATATCCTCCTTCAGTTCCTCTATAGATAGATCTTTCTTCTGATATTGGTTCTCTTCCAATTGTAGGGATGCCTAGAGAGCCTCTGCCTGGGTTTGAAACTTCTGTTGTTACAAAGGGTATTTCAAGTGTGGTAGCAGTAAATTGAAGAACAAGTGCCTACGTTGCATTTACGTCATGACATACTTTAGCTTTCCCTTCAATCGTTTGAATCTCTAGTCACTTTCCCATACAGATTCTCCTGGTTTCTGTCTAATCTCTATCATCTCATTCATATACTGATCCTCTGAACTAGGTTTCTAGAATTCATTTATCAATAGCTTTTTTATATCTCCAATCGTTTTGGTTGTCCCCGGTGGACTGTTTGCAGCTAAACTCATGTATCAATCGAGTGCATGATCTCTTAGCATGATAGATAACTGCGCAAGTTTAGTGTCCTCATCTATGATCTATTTTTCTACCCATATCTTTTCACAAATAAACAAGTGCTTCTCAGGGTCCTCTGAGGCCTCTCCTTTGAATTCTGGTAACCTGATGGTGGGATCATGTCCTACCATCCTGAATGTTGAACTAATACCTCCACGCAGTGTATATACTTGACTAATTCTTTCTGATGTGACTCCTCCAGTTGTTGTTCCTTGTGTATATGTACTTCCTGCTATCTTCCTTCTCTCGAAATTCGGTTGTCTAAATGGTGGTTTTCTTCTTGGTTTATTAGTCACACATGGGTTTATGGGTTCCAAACTGACACTGATATGGATAAGAGTGCTACCTTCTATTCCCCCTCTTGGACCTCTCATCTTCCTCTCATATGCCACACGTAGGATTTCCTCAATCTGCTCCACAACCCAAAGATCCTCTACCTCTTCTCCATCACTTGCCAAGCCCTCCCTCATGGCTACGTCTCTCTTCTTGGTGTTCATCTTATATTGGTAAGGTACTCCACTGCACATTCTTCCAGTTGTTTCCATGATATTCTTGAACTAGTATTTGTACATCATAATTGGGCCCAAGGCATCCTCCTTCTTTTCTTTATCCATTTCTCCTTCTCCTGTCAATTCTTCCCTCTTCCCCCCATGCACGCAGAGAAGTTTAGTTGTATGACGCCATTGTCATTACACCTTTGCTATATAGTAATATCTTAATAGAAGTATATAATGATCTAATATACCTACCTTGAGTTCCCTTCAAGAACTCTTGTTCTGTTGCGCTATAAGAATTCATTGTATCTACTGCAAATTCTGTGATAAATCCTGCAACAATGTTCTCTAACCAGAAATCTACTGCATGCGTAAATTTATTATCATTTTTTGTAATTACGCAATATATACAGGATTTCACTCTAGTTGTCTGATCCGATTTTTACGATGGTTGTCTTTCAACCTTTTTATCCACTTCTGCAACACATGTGGGAAATCACAAAAAAATAATTCATGCAAGTCGCTGGATACGTACTTGTCTAGATATTTGTGCGGTGTCAACTTTGGGTTTCTGTGATATTTCTGCACGAACTCCAACTCCTTTGTTTTCAACGATCTCTCCATCTCTGCATTCCTTGGATTCCATGGTCTCAACATCCTCTTTTAGATTCTCATTCTCTCAATGTCTTGTCGTTCGATCTGGCATTCTTTTGACGCGTCTTCTGCAAATCTCATATACTCAATCCCATCCTGTTCTAACTAACTGGCAACAGAACCATTTTTTTTATTTTACTCTTCTACTTTATTATTCAATTACTCTGATTCGATCTTATTGTCATCTATTGACCCAGATTCAGACTTAGCAAGCTCTCAACAAAATCCCTCTAAAACTATTGGGCCCCCTAGTAAACCAGAAGGCAACGCAGCACATAGGGTGTACTGCGCAGTCTCACCCAAGATAGCTCTATGGGTGGCTGCAATACTCAATGGTTTGCAACCTAGGAATGAGTGGATATCTATAGTTGTATCTTGTAATCTTTATTTATTCAGTCTAACATTTGATTATAACAGTCATTATATTCATGCATGTGAAATACCAGATCTAACTAGTTAATTCATTCATCTAACATTCACCATTTAACAACAATAAAGATGCATACATCCAATCACAACACAGGTGTTACCATGGTTCATCCCCTCTTGGGATACATCCACAAATATATGGCTCTCAGGCTCTTTATTATGGTGCAGTAATATGCCATGCCGCGCGTGTTTACAATCTTATATCCTACCCTCTTCAATAGGCTCCTCGATCCATGTGAGACTGACTAGATCATACCAGGCTCCTAAGCCCACGATCTAACCCTCGGTATCGATCCTCTCATTACTTCCCTAGCTCACCAGCTTACTAACTAGTACAATTGTTATAACTCTCTACCATCCGTTCTCTGCTCTCGTCCTCTCTATCTTCTATCTCGCTCTCAGTACTACTTATTTATATCCTTGGCTCATCAGCCTAATCAGTACATTGCAAAAACCCTAACCCTGGCGTTTTTAGGTCTTCCTTGCATGCGCGCCTCATATGCTTCCCTCACACATGTTGCTTTTTCTTCCATCTATCCTTTCTTCCTTTCATGCTTCTTTTCCCAAAAATAGCCTTTTCCCCTGACTAGGTATGCATCCAACAATTACGTCAAATTATTCCTTCCTACCAATTTAATTTTCCAACAATTTAACTAATAATCTACCCTCTATTTAGATAGCTTGTCCCTTTCTATTGGCAATCTCCTCGACAATGAGCAATTTATGATCCAAAATTTGAATTTTGGGCATTGTTTTTTCATTTCATTGTACCATAACTCCATTCAAAGTATGGATATTACTAGGTATCCAATGTACAAGCATGAGACAACTAACATGAAACACAAGAGGCTTCCTATGATTGCTTCAAACTCTAGTCAAAGCCACTCTAGCTTAATATGGTTTGGCATAAATATGCTAAATCTTGGCTAAATCATTGGAGAATAGAGAATGAGGTCACTCTAAATAATATCAATACCATTAAAAATACTTTCGTGTCTAATTTTAAAGAGAAATTGTGGTGGGATAAATAATTAGAGGACAAGACAAAATTAAGACACTATAAAGAGGTCATCAACTGTTGCAATAAAGAATTAGAGGATAAGAGAAAAATGAGATACTAATACTATTACTAATATTAATACTAATACTAATAATAATAATCTAATTTTAAGGTCATGTCCAAGACAAAAACCAAATTGGTGTATGATACCCCCTTGTTTGTGGATAAGGAAACCATCCACGCAACGATTTGACTACTAAAGTCTATGGAGGTGTACATACCCTACCCCCCTCTAGATTTGAACCTGTGACCTCCAAGGAGGAAACACATGTTATTAACCATTAAGCCATTAACCCTAATCTATAATATCAAAAGTATTTTCTATTATATCTAACATAAAGAAGAAAATCAACATTGCTAAAATGAGAGAAAACTCTCATGAGCTTGTCAGACAGTTGGTTTAGATTGATGGACAATTGCTTTGGATTCTTGGTTGTCATTGATGTCAACCTTTGGAGAGTGATATTGTATATTGATGTCAACTCTTAGAGATTGATGTCAAACCTTGAGTATGTCGGGTAGCTCTAGAGGTATGGGTAAGGAACCCAATTATTTTTTACGAATAATGTAATGAAGATCAATGTATATGTAGGTAATACTATTCTAGATGGATAGTACATGTCATGCCACTTCCGGTGATATGTGGAACGTCATATAACTCCTCACGGTTAGAGAGTTATGGCCTTATGAAGTTGGAGAACCCTCATGAGTTTTCTAGAAGCCCCTAGAAGGTCAAAGAAGTCAAATTACTCTAGAAAATCCTAGAAGAAGTTGACTAGTCAAAGTGGGTGAAGCTAGGAGTTAATCATGGGTATAGTTGTTGCATTAAGAAAATAATTAAAAATAAATTAGTTGCAACAAGAAGTTGTGAGTTTGGTAATTATGGTAAAGTAGTTGTCATGAGAAGATTGAATAGTCAAAGTGGTTGACCAAGAAATAAATTAAATAATAAAGTGGTTGCAACAAGAATTTAGTTAAGGGAAAAGAAGCTATGAATTGAATAATTATATAAAAGTTAGCAACAAGAAGTTTTGAGTAAAGACAAATTATTTAAATAATAAAGTAGTCAAAGTGGTTGCAAAGAGAAATTATTTAAATAATAAAGTGGTTGCAACAAGAAGTGGTTAAGTGGACAAAGTGTTTAAGTGGACAAAGTGGCTAAGTGAACAAAGTTGGTTAAGTGGACAAAGTGGCTAATTGGACAAAGTGGTTAAGTGGATACTTCTAGAGGAAGCTACTTGGAGAATATAAATAAGAGAGCAAGGGTCTCTCATTAGTATCCATTGAGCATATTGAATATCTACAAGTGACTGAGGTAACCAAAGAAGATCTAAAGTGAATTTCAAATGGAAGGTGAAGTAAAGAAGACCTAAATTCAAGGGAGTATAAAGTCTTTTGATGATGCTTTCTAAGGTATTGTTAATTTTTCAGACCCCAACCCAGTTTCAGTCTCGTTGATTTTTCAGCCAAAGTTAAATGCCCAAACCCAGTTTCAGCACTGTTTTAGCATATGTTTCAACACAGTTTCAGCATTGTTTCAACATATGTTTCAACATAGTTTAAGCATATGTTTCAACACAGTTTCAGCATTGTTTCAGCATATGTTTCAGCATTGTTTCAACATATGTTTCAGCATATGTTTCAGCATTGTTTCAGCATATAAAAACTTAACATAAAATAAACTTCAGAACTGAAACATGAGGATTTTGAACATCATTTTCAACGCAGAAATGAAATATCAGTAGTATGCAAAACTTAGAAAATATAGACACAAAGATTTCCGGTCTAACTTCGACCCTGGAAAAACCCACAAGGGGAAAACCAGTGAGAGAAGGATTTTTCTTATTTATGAGCTTTTGAGAAATTTCTTTTACAACATATTCATCTTCAGAAATTTACACAAACTTATCTGGACTTTCTTTCGCAAAAAAATCCTTCTGAACAGTCCTGGAAAATGCTCCTTGATTTCTGTCCCAGAAATCGATACAACTGTATGGTTGTCCCAGCAATTAATGTTGTACAAACTGTCTCAAAATTCATGCCAAAACTCTGTTCAGACTGTACAGAAAACCCAGCATGAACAACCCCTTGAAAATCGTGTTGTACGGCCCTCAAAATTCATGCCAAACTATACGAACTGTATGGAAATATACCCAGAAATTAACTACAACAGTTACCTCGATTTCTGTGCCAATAAATGGTTGTACGACAACCTTAGGATGCATGCCAAACTCCTCAGAAATTATTCAGGTGTCTCCCTCTATTTTTGTGCATGAAAAATGGTTGTACGGCCTCTAGGAATCTGTACCGTACAGTCTACATTAATGGTTGTACCTTGATGTCTCGATTTCTATGCTAGCTCGCTTCCTTGGGATGCATGCCTAGCTCTGCAAATGTTGTCTCTTTCTTCTCCAGCTCAACCTCTCTCTTTTCTCTCTTGCTCTCTCAACAAGAATGCATCAACTACCCAAGAATGGGTGCGCCCTCTTGCCCTAGTCGACTTCATGAGGGAAGGTGAGGGGTTTTCTAATCTAACAGTTGAGATTAGATTAGATGAGTGGCAGAGATTTGGTGTCTCTTCACTCACCCTCACTTTAGTCATACAGTTATCTTTTAATTTGCATCTCACAAATTAAATGACTAGGACCCACATTAGGCACTTTCTCCTCCTTAGGCGTTTAGGGAAGAGAAACACTTGCCTTGGTACTTTATTTAATTAAAAATTTAACACTCCCTCATATTGAGGAAAGTGTTACTCACTACTCCAAGCTTGTCCCTGGAAAATACAAACTTGCCCCTGTTCAATGCCTTGGTGAGTATGTCTGCAACCTGCTCCTCAATAGATATGTACTGTAGCTCCACATCTCCTCTCTGAACATAATCACGGATGAAGTGATACCAAATCTTGATATGCTTAGACTGGTCATAAAAAACTGGATTCTTCGAGAGTTTAATGCAACTCTAATTATCATAGTAAATCACGGTAGTCCTCAATTGCACACCGAACAATCCAACCAATATCTTGTGAAGCCAAAGGGCCTCACAACTAGCCTGACTAGTTTCCATATACTCAACCTCTACCAAACTCAAAGCCACTGACTTCTTCTTCTGACTGAACCAAGACACAACTGTCGATCCCAATCCAAAGCAACACCCTAAAGTGCTTTTCCTTTCACTGGCACATCCTGCCCAAACTGAGTCTGTATAGCCAATTAGACGAACTCCATCTCCTTTATGATAGTCCAAACCATATTCTACGGTACCACAAAGATACCTGAGAACATGTTTTGCTTCCACCCAGTGCACTCTCCTAGGCTCAACCATGAACTGACTAAGAGTGTTGACAACAAAACAAATATCTGGCCTGGTATTGACCAAATACATCAATGACTCAATCAACTGATGATACAAAGTGGAATCCACCAACTGTGACTCAGAAGCATGAAGCTTCTTCCAGTTGGTAATCATGGGAGTGGTCATGGGCCTACTATCTCCCATCTGAAATATGCTTAGAATGTCACACACATACTTCCCCTATCCCAGGAAGATGTGTCCAGGCTCCTACCAAAACTTCAATCCTAAAAAGTAATGCATCAGTACAATGTCTGTCATCTCGAACTCTGAAGCAAGGCTTTCCTTGCAGCTGTTGATGAGTCTCTCTGCCCCTGTAATAAAAATATCATCCACATAAAGTAGAAGAATGAGAGGATCCTCTCCAACCACAATGAAGTACAGGTTGGGATCTGCCTCACTCTTCTCAAAACCCAACTGCTGCAAATAGGCATCTATCCTTGAATACCAAGCTCTGGGAGCTTGTTTCAGCCCATACAATGCCTTCTTCAGTCTACACACATGAGACTCTCTCCCATGCACCTCAAAGCCCAATGGATGCTCAATATAAACCTCCTCCTCAATAAGACCATTCAGAAATGTTGTCTTCACATCCATCTGGTGGATATTCCAACCCATCTCTACTGTAATGGAGATCACTTCCCTGATCGAAGTGTATAGAGCAACCGGTGCAAAGGTCTCATCATAGTCGACTCCCTCAATCTGTGAAAACCCCTGAGCCACAAAGCGATCTTTGTACTTCTCAATGCTGCCATCCGCAGCATGCTTTAGCTTGTAGAGCCACCTGGAAGTCACCACTGACTTCTCCTCAGGTCTAGGAACAACTTCCTAGACATCGTTCTTCATGATGGAATTGTACTCTTCCATCATGGCATCTCTCCATACCTGTCTACTAGAGGCCTCCTCAAAAGTGGAAGGTTTAGACTCTTGAATACTTCTCACCATCGTGATGTAGCTTCAAAACCTCTCGGGAGGTTTACTCTCCCTCACTCTCTGTCTGGGATTCCCCACTGAACCCTGTGTCTCCCTCAAAGTGTCCTGAAGCCATTTGGGCTTCCTCCTCTCTGAAGTAGTGTCCTATGGAGGGGACTCTCCCTACTCAACCCCATCTGCTGAAGACAATGATCCTGTAGTAGACCCTGAAGTACCTGATCCTGAAACCTGTGGACCGGTAGCCTGTGAACCTGAACTCTGTGGCCCTGTCACCTGTGAACCTGTAGTCACCGAAGCTGGTGGCCCAAAAATCTGTGTCACTGTAGTCTGCTGCAGGCTCATCTGAATCTGAGATGAAGACTACTCACCTCTCTCTGTCCCTCTAGACTTCCTAAAGGCTCTGTCCTCCTCAAATATGACATCCCTCCTCAAGACAGTCTTCCTCAAGGAAGGAAGGTAAATACATAAAACCTTTGAAGTCTCATTGTACCCAACAAAGATCCCTCTCTCTGCCATGGGTTCCAGCTTTGTCCTCTTCTCATAAGGGACATATGAATATGTGACACACCCAAAAATACGAAAGTGCCCCACCTTAGGCTTCTTCCCAGAGAAAGCCTCCTCAGGAGTCATGCTCCCCACAACCCTATGAGGACTCTTGTTCTGCAGATAAACTATAGTGTAGCATGCCTCAACCCAAAGAAATAGTGGCAGCCCCTAATCATGTAGCATGGCTCTCACAGCCCCAACAATGGCCCTGTTCTTCCTCTCAGAAACCCCATTCTGTTGCGGGTTGTAAGGAACAGTCAACTCCCTCCTGATGCCCTCTCCTGCACAGAAATCCATGAACTCCTTGGAGGTATACTCACCCACATTGTCCGATCTCAAGACTCTGATTTTCTTCCCTATCTAGTTCTCCATAAGAGATTTGAAATCTTGGAACCGACTGAAGACCTGTCCTTTGGTCTTCATGAAGAAAATCTAGAACTTCCCAAAGAAGCCATCAATGAATACAACATAGTATAAGGATCCAGTCAACGAAGTCGAAGACATTGGGCCACATACATCTCAATGTATAAGATCAAGTATCCCTGCTGCTCTATTGTCACTGCTCGAAAAAGAAGTCTTGGTGTACTTTCACAAGGTACACCCCTTGCACAACTCATGGTGCTCTGAACCGAAATCTAGAACTCCCGTCACCATCTCCCTCAGAACTCTCAAAGCCCCATGGTGCAAATGTGTCATCCTCATGTGCCATATCTCACATAGGTCAATGCTGCTACTGGTAGAATGAATCAATGCTCGCACTAGCTAGAACAAGAACTTGTACAACCTCTCATGTCTAGTACCAATCAATTTGGCCGAAGTGATGCTAGACCTTCTGGGGGAAAGAAGCACCCGCCCATCATGGAACAAGACCTCATAGCCCTTCTCCTCAATAGTAGAAACTGACACTAAGATCTTCTTCAAGATCAAAACATAAAGAGCCTCTGTCAAAGTCATGGGAGGAAAAGACTCCCTCTGAAATGATACGGTCCCACAACCAGCCACCTTGACCTCTCGGTCATCTCCAAGCACTACCTCTGTATCTCCACTCTGTGTAAGATCTGTCAGGTGCTCACAAAATACTGTCATATGACGAGAGGCACCACTGTCTATATACCAAGCATCTATAGTAGTGGTCCTCGAGGATAGACATGCAATCAAGGAAAATTCCTTGTCAAACTTGGTGGAAAACTCCTCCACCTCTGTTGAAGCTATTGTTTGTTTCTTCTTCTTGTTTGGACACTGTCCTAGATAGTTCCCAAACTTATGGCAAGCAAAGCACTTGACTTTGCTCATGTCTTTCTTCCCTTCACCCTTGGGCTTCTGTCCTCCCTTTGGACCCTTTCTGAACTTCTTCTTGCTAGTGGTAGCA
>ML778780.1:143287-157148 GCA_009831015.1 Picea engelmannii | reverse complement strand
CTTCCCTTCACCCTTGGGCTTCTGTCCTCCCTTTGGACCCTTTCTGAACTTCTTCTTGCTAGTGGTAGCAAGAGCCACATTCTCCTCCTCATGACCTGTAGATGAACTGCCATGCACATAACCTCTTTGGGTCTCCTCCTGAATAAAGTCATCCCAAAGACGTTCCCAATTGGGAAGCTTCTCCCTAGCAATAATGCCCTCCACAAAAACAACCCATTGTTTGGAAACACCATTCAATGTTGTTCTCACAAGATCACTGTCAACTATGGCTTTCCCCACAACTCCAAGCTCATCCCTCACCTGAGGTATGTGACCACATTTTCATCCTTGGTCCTTTTTATGCTCTTTAGTTTTTCCCTCAAAACCATTTTCCGATTCTCATTTGTACTCTGGTACAATTTTGTCAAAGACTCCCACATCTCATAGGCACGTGTCTTCCCCATCAAGTGAGGAATCAAATGATCCTTGATGGCATCAATAATAAATCTCTTAGCCTTGATACTCTTCTTAGTATAGGCTGCAAGAAGAGTAGCATCAATAGGTACCACAATAGGATGAGTAGTGGTATTCTCCACAATGTCCCACAACTCATTTTCTTGCAAAAGCAAGATCATCCTCTCCTTCCAAGCACCAAAATTTGTTGCCCCATCAAGTCTGTCCTCAACTCTCAAACCAGTAGCCATGACCCTTTTTCTACTAAAAATCACAAATTCAAAAATCTGCCCTATGAAGTGACTGCTGTCCCAACTTTCTGTCTGCTAAAATCCCTACTTCTCTTCAACTCAGCTCTGATACCATGTTAATTTTTCAGACCCCAACCCAGTTTCAGTCTCACCGATTTTTCAGCCAAAGTTAAATGCCCAAACCCAGTTTCAGCATTGTTTCATCAATGTTTCAGCATTGTTTCAGCTTATGTTTCAACACAGTTCCAACACTATTTCAGCATTGTTTCATCATATGTTTCAGCACTATTTCAACATATGTTTCAGCACCGTTTCAGCATATAAAAAATTAACAGAATATAAACTTCAGAACTAAAACATGAGGATTTTGAACATCATTTTCAACGTAGAAATAAAATATCAGCAGTATGCAAAACTCAGAAAATATAGACACAAAGATTTTCAGTCTAACTTCGACCCTGGAAAAACCCACAAGGGGAAAACCAATGAGAGAGGGTTTTTTATTATTTATGAGCTTCTAAGAAATTTCTTTTACAGCATATTCATCTTCATAAATTTACACAAACTTATCTGGACTTTCTTTTGCAAAAAAATCCTTCTGAACAATCTTGGAAAATGCTCCTCGATTTCTGTCTTAGAAATCCGTACAACTGTACGGTTGTCCCAACAATTGATGCTATACAGACTGTCTCAAAATTCATGCCAAAACTCTGTTAAGACTGTATGGAAAACCCAGCATGAACAACCCCTTGAAAATCATGTTGTACAGCCCTCAAAATTCATGCCAAACTGTACGGACTATACAAAAATATACCCAGAAATTAATTACAGCAGTTACCTCAATTTCTGTGCCAATAAATGGTTGTACAACAGCCTTGGGATGCATGCCAAACTCCTCGAAAATTCTTCAGCTATCTCCCTCAATTTCGGTGCATGAAAAATGGTTGTACGACCTATAGGAATCCGTATCGTACGGTCTGCATTAATGGTTGTACCTTGCTATCTTGATTTCTGTGCTAGCTTGCTGCCTTGGGATGCGCACCTAGCTCTGCAAATGCTGTCTCTTTCTTCTCCAACTCGACCTCTCTCTTTTCTCTCTTTCTCTCTCGACAAGAATGCATCAACTACCCAAGAATGGGTGCACCCTCTTGCCCTAGTTGACATCATGATGGAACGTGAGGGGTTTTCTAATATAACGGTTGAGATTAGATTAAATGAGTGGCTGAGATTTGGTGTCTCTTCACTCACCTTCACTTTAGTCATAAAGTTATCTTTTAATTTGCATCTCATAAATGAAATGACTAGGAACCACATTAGGCACTTTCTCCTCCTTAGGCGCTTAGAGAAGAGAAACACTTGCCTTGGTACTTTATTTAATTAAAAATTTAACAGTTATGTTATTTACAGGTCATCTCACCATTTTTGCAATAACGTTTTTTTCTATAATGATTCAGATATCAAAATCTTGAGGTCGTTGAGAAAACATATCCAAGTAACTATGATAAACAGTTTAGCTTGTGGGTCGTTGTATTTTGGGAGTTACACTCCATGGAAAATAAAGTTTGTGGCTAGTCCTAAAACTAGTCTAAAAAGGGTGTTTCAGGTAAAAATGTCACCACGTATTCATAACAGATCCACATTAAATAACACCAAATGTATGGGTTAGATTACATTCTTTAGTATGTTGTCTACTATTTTTAAATCCATACAACAAATATTCCATTCGGGGCATGCTCTACAAGTTCACTCTCTAGAATAATCCATAATTCAACAAGGTATGCCAATTTTGCTATAACTCCTTTTCTAGGAGGTTCCAAGTAGAGAAACCTGAAGGAATTTCATAAAAGACACTGAAGAATATTTTGTACTATTTTCAGATCTTTATGTATTACAGGTACATAGTTATGATTATTTCAAGTTAGGGTTGTTGACTAATCCAAAATTAGTCATGTGAGACTAAAGTAAAGTTTGATGAAAATACTAGTCTCGTGTTGTTAAAGTTAAGGAAGGTTTGCAGGTATGTGATCATATACACAAGGTTTGTTACAGAGTTACAAATCATATTTGGATGATTAAATTAATGAGGAATTTTGGTTGAGGTATGTTACAGATAGAGGTTGTATAACAGTGAGGTTGTGGCACATGGTTTGATGTAATGGTTTATGGTATTGGGTTTATGGATAGAGTGATGAATTGTTAGATAAATTTTGATGGTTATATTGGTGTATGTATTTGGTATATGGTTGAGGTACATGTTGGGTACATGGTTGAGACAAGTAGTTGATGAGTTGGCACACACATGAGATGTATAGTTGATGATGTTGGTACAACCTGATGAGCCATAGTTTATGTGTATTTGATGCATGATTGGTACATATTTGGTGCATGGTTGATGCACTCGTTGATGGTACAGGTTGAGGTACAAGTTGGTGCATGGTTGATGCACTTTTTTATGGTACAAGTTGATTATAGGTTTTTTGGTACAGGTTGGTGCATGGTTTATGCACTTTTTTATGGTACGGGTTGATTACAAGTTGTTTGGTACAGGTCGTTTGGTGTAGGTTGATTGGTACAGGTTTATAGTAATATATCTCATAGTGATAGTGTGACAGTGGTTCCACCATTCTACTTATATTTCAAGGTGGTTGGACAACGTAAGGATAGGTGGTTGTAGCCAGAGAACATAGGGGGGTTGTAGCCTCCTTCTAGTTGTAGCCAGAGAATTGGGGAGTTGGAGCTTCCCCCAGGTTGTAGCCTAAGAAACTAGGGGGTTGGAGCCTCCTTCTAGTTGTAGCTAGAGAATTGGAAGTTGGTGCTTCCTTGAATGTGATTCTTGACATATAAGAAAAACATTATGTGGTTTTCTCCCGCATTGGGTTTCCATGTAAATATTGGTGTACTGTGCATTGTGTATATGTGTATATGTGTTTATTATTATCTATTATGCACTGATGAATTTTAATGCTTATGATACAGTAAGATATTGATGATGAACATATGAACATGGTTGAATAAGTAAAGGAATATACTTTATGGATTAATGGATTAATAATTGGTATAATTGCTCATTATTGATTCACCCCCCCTCTTAGTAATCCAACAATTAGTATCAGAGCAGGTTCCTTCAGGAAAAAGTTTAACCACTAGAAGGACATCATGGATTATTTTTAGAATGGAGTGTTGTTTTTTAATGGCCAGAATGGTTTAAAGTATGAGATATGGAGTGGAAGGATGAAAGTATTTTTAAAGGCACAGGGGTATGATATTTGGAAATCAGTTGTTACATGATATGATAGTTCAAAAAGGGCAAAGACTACATCAAAGAAGGAACTGAAACGTAATAACAAAATTGCAATGGATTCCATTTTGGAATGACTATATGATTCAATAAAGGACAAAGTGGTTAAATGTTCATCAACTAAAGAACATTGGGATAAGTTACATAATATCTATTCTTCACCCATCATAGAGTCAGAGAATGTCAAAGAAGATGTTGGTACATATCAAGAAGAAATATGTTCATCATGTCAAACAAATTCAGAAGATGAAGAGTACATAATCAACAAAACTATGTTGTTTTGCTTTAATTGTGAAAAATGCGGACATCTTGAAATGGAATGCCATGAAGGAAATGAGACAAAAAATCTAATTGAAATAGAATACAATTATGAAGCATAAATGGTAAGTGCTTTAGATGAACTAAGAAAAGAAAGAGAATAAAACAAGTCACTCAAGAAAGAATTGATGAAACAAAAGGAAAGTGTTCACATTTTTAAAGAAGCCCAACAGGTCATCGAGAACTTAAGAACGCATCTAGAAGAAGCCAGAAAGATCGAAGAAAGTCTTGAATATCAAAAGAAATATTTGGAAGCCAACATAGAAGCACAGAAGGAAGAAGCAGAAATGAGAGAGAAGATATTGACAGGTCATCTTAAGGAAAGAAATAATGATCTAAACTAGCTTGAGGTAGAGTTTGGTCAAGAAGAGAAAGGACTTGAAGAAGAAATAATCACATTAAAAATCCATCTTGAAAAAGAGAAAAGAACAGAAGAAGTCATGAAGTCTCAGATAATGAAGAAAGAAGAAGATGTTGAGAATCTTGAAGAAGAAGGTGTCACATTGAGAAGTAAAATCCTCAAGCTCGACAAGAACATTGAAGAGACAGAAACATCCACATCAGTTGTAGAGAATGAAGAGAAGCACTATAGGTTGCTAGAAAAGAAGAATGAAGAAAATAGAAAGAGTTATGCAGAAGTACTCAAAGGAAGGAATCATGGTCAACTAGAATATAAGAAAACTAATAAAGATACATCTTCAAGAAGACCATCCATGTCCAAGCCACAAAGAAGCTTCAATCATGATCATGATCAGTCAAGGCAGAAATTTAGAAGGACTACACCACAAATAAGATTATTCACTCCCAGGTGTGTAAATTTCTTTTATGGTCATTGTTTTTATTATACTAACTTTGGAAATATGGTTGCAGATTGCAAGGATTATAAAATAAATGTTCAAGCAATAAATGCTTATGTGGCCCTAGGTAACATTGAATGTTAAAAATGTCATAACTATAGAAACATAGCTCATGATTGTAGAAGCATGATCAATAATTCCATGAAAGAGAACAATGATATCAGATATAAGAAAGTATGGATAAAAAAAATAGGAAGAACAGGTGAACAAAGACCAAGTCCCAGAGATCACAAGATTGGCAATAAAACGAGATGAAGACAAATCTACAAAGAAAAAAAAAAGATGTCAGATACAGAAAGGTTTGGAAAATAAATGAAAGAAAAGGAGGACAGGTAAAAAAGGAATAAGTTCAAGAGGTTGTACTTTTAGGTATTGTAGTGAAATATGAATCCACGGACAGAAAGAAAGAAGTCAGAGTTCAGAGAGATGATGAATCTACTGATGAAGATGATGATGAATCCACATCAGAGCAAGAATTATTCTGAGCCATCTGGCTTAGACTCCCAGATAATATGAATAACAGACATGGGGAGTCTATGCAGTAGCTGAGACAGACCAGAGAACCATCCTTCGAGCAACTTGTAGAGTTTGAGTAGACAGATTCAAAGCAGTCAGTTAGCAGAAGTACAATATGATAGATTAATCAATTGTAGTAGTGAATACTTCATGATAGTACAATGACATATGAGTCAAAATTATGGATAGTTGTGTAGCAAAGTCTTGGAAAGTATGGACAGAGATGGATTCGTAAGAACACTTAGCAGGTTTGGAAATATATATGACAGTCAATGAGAGCATGGATTCATAGATTGGTTCAGAGAGTGGTTCATAGACAAAAGAACATTATCATAATGGATGATAATTACACAATAATATTTGAATGCTTATTCTTGAATGTTTTTCATATATGTTAGTTGATTACACAAGGAAGCACCAATGGACAATAACTCCAAAAGGCAACAAGTACAGGAAGACTTATATTTTCTACACAACATATTGTAGAGAAGTCAAGAGAGAGAAACAAAACCAAAAAGATAGGTATAAATATCATTCAGATACGTTTTCAGACAAAGAGGTAAGAATAGAGGTATGATTCCATGGGAACAGATTCATCATATGCAGGATAGAGAGTTATATGATTGGAGAGAGATGACATAGACATGTTTCTAGGGGGTGAGATTGTCACAAGGGAAGAATGTGCAATATGACTTCAGTTTGCATCAAAGTGATACCATTTTTCAAAGGAAGGGATATTATTCATATGAAGGGAGAGAGATTAATCATAGGCTTAGAAACATAGAGAAAATATCAAAGACATTTAGACAGGGGGAGCAACCCCAAGGAGAGTTCAATCAAAGGAGTATCCCCAAGGAGAGTTCACTCAAAGGAGTATCCCCAAGGAGAGATACGCTTTTCCATTGATGTCAAAGGGGGAGAGATAGAAACATTGATGAGGAGTATGATAATGAATGTTATCATGAGTAAGTGTTGTCATCAATGTTGGTGTTGTCATCAGGGATGATTTTAGGGGCTAAATTTCGCTCATGGGCTAATTTTCCATGGTTTTTCCAAAAACGAGATTCGCTATTTTAAAAATGATTCGCCCAAATTCTATAGGATAAAATTATTTTACCTTAGAAATCGCCAAAATTTTATAAAAACTATATAAAATAGTTAGAAATTTGAATATTTTTACAAAAAGATCGCCAAACATTTATAGTTGACATATGAAGGATTAGTAAGATTCGCTAAGGTTTCTACATTTTAAAATAAATTTCCATCCTTAAAATCATCCCTGGTTGTCATCAATTCCAAAGGGGGATATTTTCAGACAGTTGGTTTAGATTGATGGATAGTTGGTTTGGATTGTTGGTTGTCATTGATGTCAACCTTTGGAGAGTGATATTGTAGATTGATGTCAACCCTTGAGTATGTCTGGTAGATCTAGAGGTATGGGTAAGGAACCCAAGTTTGGTTGAGGAATAATGTAATGAATATCAATGTATATGTAGGTAATACTATTCTAGATGGATAGTACATGTCATTCCATTTCTGGTGATATGTGAAACGTCACATAACTCCTCATGGTTAGAGAGTTATGGCCTTGTGAAGTTGGAGAACCCTCATGAGTTATACAAAAGCCCCTACAAGGTAAAAGAAGTCAAATTACTCTAGAAACTCCTAGAATAAGTTGACAAGTCAAAGTGGGTGAAACTAGGATTTAATCAAGGGTATAGTTGATAGTTGTTGCATTAAGAAAATAATTAAAAATAAATTAGTTGCAACAAGAAGTTGTGAGTTTGGTAATTATGGTAAAGTAGTTGTGATGAGAAGATTGAATAGACAAAGTGGTTGACCAGGAAATAAATTAAATAATAAAGTGGTTGCAACAAGAAGTTAGTTAAGGGAAAAGAAGCTATGAATTGAATAATTTTATAAATGTTAGTTGCAACAATAAGTTTTGAGTAAAGAGAAATTATTTAGATAATAAAGTAGTCAAAGTGGTTGCAAAGAGAAATTATTTAAATAATAAAGTGGTTGCAACAAGAAGTGGTTAAGTGGACAAAGTGTCTAAGTGGACAAAGTGGCTAAGTGAACAAAGTTGGTTAAGTGGACAAAGTGGCTAAGTGGACAAAGTGGTTAAGTGGATACTTCTAGAGGAAGCTACTTGGAGAGTATAAATAAGAGAGCAAGGGTCTCCCATTAGTATTCATTGAGCATATTGAATATCTACAAGTGAATGAGGTAACCAAAGGAGATATAAGGCGAATTTCAAAGGGAAGGTGAAGTAAAGAAGGTCGAAATTCAAGGGAGGATAAAGTCTTTTGATGATGCTTTCTCACGTATGTTATTTACAGGTCATCTCACCATTTTCGAAATAATTGTTTTTCTACAATGACTCAAATAGAAAAATATTGAGGCCGATGAGAAAACATATCCAAGTAACTGTGATAAAAACTTCATCTTATGGGTCATTGTATTTTGGGAGTTACACTCCATGGAAAATAGGGTTTGTGGCTAGTCCTGAAGCTAGTCTAAAACAAGTGTTTCGGGTAAAAACATCATAACATATTCATAATGGATCCACATTAAGTAGGAACAAATACATGGGTTAGAGTATAGTATTCAGTATGTTTTCTACCATTTTCATATCCATACAACAAATATTCCATGTGAGGCATGCTCTACACGTTCTCTCTCTAGAATAATCCAAAATTCAAAAAGGTATGCCAGTTTTTCTATAACTCCTTTTCTGGGAGGTTCCAAGTAGTGAAACCTGGAGGAATTGCATAAAAGACACTGAAGAACATTGTGTACTATTTTCATATCTTTATTCATTATAGGTACATAGTTATGATTATTTTAATTTAGAGTTGTTGACTAATCCAAAATTACTCATGTGAGACTAAAGTAAAGTTTGATGAAAATGCTAGTCTCTTGTTGTTAAAGTTAAGGAAGGTTTGCAGGTATGTGATCATATACACCAGGTCTGTTACAGAGTTACAAATCAGATTTGGATGATGAAATTGATGAGGGATTTTGGTTGAGGTATGTTACAGATAGAGGTTGTATAACAATGAGGTTGTGGCACATGGTTTGATGTAATGGTTTATGATATTGGGTTTATTGATAAAGTGATGAATTGTTAGATAAATTTTGATGGTTATATTGGTGTATGTCTTTGGCATATGGTTGAGATACATGTTGGGTACATGGTTGAGACAAGTAGTTGATGATTTGGCACATACATGAGGTGTATAGTTGATGATGTTGGTACATCTTGATGAGTCATAGTTTATGTGTATTTGATGCATGATTGGTACATATTTGGTGCATGGTTGATCCACTCATTGATGGTATAGGTTGAGTTAAAGGTCAGTGCATAGTTGATGCACTTATTTATGGTCTAGGTTGTTTGGTACAAGTTGGTACATGGTTGATGCACTTGTTTATAGTACAGTTTTAGGTAGAGCAGACTGCTAGGCTCAAACCAAGAGTCTCTTCGATAGTCAACTTGGAAAGTCTCCCAAAAGGGAAGAAAACACAAACTACAGTGTAAGTATTCCCATGGTATAGAAACCATAGTCATGGATTCAAGGATAGCCTCATCCAAAGGAAATTCAGAATTCGAGAAATCACGCAAACAAGGAGGGTTGACAGTACCAAAGGGTGAAGTAAATTGACCATATTCCATATGACGATGGAGGTTCTGGCCAAGACTGACAGAGTCTATCAATGAAGAATCACAAGCACAAGGTCTTGAGGATCTACAAACAGTGAGATAAGACTCAAAAGGAGACTCAAGATCACTTGGAACAAGAGGGGTAAGCAAGGGATCCCATGCCCCCATTGGATAAACCAATAGATCAATTGATGAGACCAAGTCTCGAGAAGGAAAACATGATTGCACGGGTTCTTGCTTAGAATCAATTGAACACCAAGGATAAGACGCCACATAATTAACCCATGGAAGGGTAGAGTTTATGTGAACACTAGGAACATATAAAGGGGAAACCTGAACTAACGCTGAATTAGGATGGTGATTATCAGATGTCAGTTGGGCGATAGTGACAATGCTTTCATTATGAGGGAAATGCATCACTTGGAAGAGCGTAGACACCACAGCATTCATAGCATATACATAATCATGCTCGAGAAGCATATTGAAATCTAATGGGCCTTGCACCACTATAACATTGAAAAGGACAGTCTTCCCTCCTAATGAGATAGGCAACTGAGGAAGAATCCCCAAATGTTCACTAGGACGTCTGTCAAAATCCAATAGCTCCTACGATGCAAACACAAGCTCAGGAGATCCAAAGGATTTCCAAACCGAAGAGGATAAAATACTTGTGGAGGATCCTTCATCCATAATACATCGATAAATGTTTGTTGAATTAACTTCAACCCTTATTTGAAAAGGTGCAGAAGAAGGAAGAGTAGGCTCAACAAGATCATTACAATCAAAGGAAACCATCCTAGGGCTTGGAGGGGGTGTGCTAAAAGTGAGTGGAATGCCCCCTTGTTCTAAAAATACGGAATTGGAAATTCTAAAAACATAGTCGGTAGACACATCACTCCCCAAGAGAAGAGTGGGATCAGCCAAATATTTCATCATCGTGACCACTTTGGTAGACTCGACACTCTCCAAGAGAAGAGTGGGATCAGACGAAAATTTCATCGGCGTGACCACTTTCTCAACCACTGGCTGAATAGGTTGTGAGACAACATGGTCTAAAGGCACATCACCCCCCAAAATAGGAGTGGGATCAGCCGAATATTGCATCGGTATGACCACTTCATCGACCAAAGGATGAATATACTATGAGGAAACCTCAGAAGACTCAGAATCAAAAGAGCTTGCAGACATGGACCACAATCTCGGTACCTCTGGAATTCTAGGGCATATATGAGTAAGGTGATATCCATTGCAAAGATTACAAGGGAACTTAGGGTTACATCCTATCCATCTAGGTTTCTCAACAGAATCAATGCCCCCAGCATGACTAGCAGTGGTTAGTTGCACATATCCAACATGACTTGCAGAGGTTGGTGATGGGTCGATAACATGACTCATGGAGGCTACAGACCTATCACTAGTATGACTAGTAGTGACTGGAATTTTCCCCCCAGCATGACTTGCATAGGTTGGGTGCTTTCCCCCAACATGACTCGCATCAGTTGTTGACAACTCTCCAACATGACTAGCAGAGGTTGGTTGTTGAACTCCAGTATGATTTGCAGGGACTAGGTTCATGCCCCTAGCATGACTTGCAGAGGTTGTGTGTTGGTCTTCAAAATGACTTACAGAGGTTGAAGACCTATCTCCAACGTGACTCGTAGAGGTTGGTGATTTCTTCTTCCTATTCTTCATCTTTCTATTTCATTTAGACTTTCGGTTACTAGCAATTGTACTTTCACCAAAGATGAGAGAAGGAGGATGAGAAGGCTTCGTTAATGAAGGAACATCAACATGGTGCCCATGACATAAAGTGCTTAATTGAGAAGCGTCAATAACATTCGGGACATTTGGAATGGTACCCAACCAAACTGATAGTCCCACATTCAACCCAGGAATGTACAAAGTGGCCATCAAAGGGACACCAATGTTTCCAAAAAAAGGAAACTCACAAGAATCCCCTTTTTAAGGGGTTCCTTGGTTGGTATCGTCGAGAATGTTAGCCATGAATATCTTATGCACAGGTTCTCCCCTTGCGGGATCATTCAAGTCGGTAAAAGTCTCACACAATGACTCTAGCGAACCAGTGGTATAAAAAACAATGCCTATAAAGAGGCAACTCCACATTTCTAAGCGAAAGACCAAAAAGTCCTCACAACTGATAGAGTGGGCGGTATACCTCCTTAGGTAAGAGACCCAAAGAAATGATTGATTAACTCACTATGAAAAACTAGGGAGCACAGAGTACACACTAAAAATTCCTATAAGACAAATCAAGCAAACAACTATCTAGTAGGAATAACAGTTACATCAACCAACACTAGAGAAACTAACCGGTGCAAGTGAAACTCGAACATGGAAGAACCCTCTGGGTATACTCTGAAAATCGTGACCCGACTTATGCCCTAGGTACCATGGTATGCCCCCTCAATCACCCATGTAAGTCCCTAGAATATGGGCAAACAGTCACCAAGCGGGTACAGTTGACAGTCGGGCAGACCGAAATGAGTAGGATAACAAGTCTGAAACCCATCGAGGGTACCAAGAACAAGTGGTCTGGAATACAATAGAGGATCTCGAATGGATTCGAGGTCCACGAAGCTTCGTAGGCAAATGCAGGCAATAGTATTCCCAAGACAGATCCTCAATATGCGCTCCCCACTACGTCTAGTCCGGCTTTGGAGGAGTTATCTTCATTGTCTTTTCTCATGCGGCCTCATGTTTAGCCCCTATTGTTGTTGGGAAATTATACCCTACGGACTAACAAGCTAGGGCTTAAACTTGCATGTAGATCATGACCCTTAAGAAATTACTTTTAACCTTCTACCCCAAACCTAAAATCCTTTTTCACATGCAAACATGGGAAGAATCAGCTAATCGTTTTATCGATGGTTGGTGTAGATCCTCTGTTGAGATTTATCCCGTTGCTTCTGCTGCTCCTTCCAAAAAGCGATCCTGCATTCAAGACAAAACTACGCATGCATGCTATTGTTCTACTATAGGATTAGAGATTAAACATAAATCAAATGAAACACATAAGACTCGTGCATTTGGGACGGGAAAAGTATTTTTTTATTAATCTCAAGATGAATCAACTTACAATGATTATAGAGACCGGCCACCGTTCCCTGATCCTGATCTTGGGCTCCTCCTCCTCTTTGTCCTCCAACTGTTTTGCTTGAATTCTCCCAAAGCCTGAGGAAAGGCTAAAGGGTTGGGACAAAACGGATTCGGCAATTGGGCAGAGTTTCTCTGCTATTATTTTCCTCTTTTGAATAGTACCCCCACCCCTTCTTTTATAGGCTAGAAGGAGCTAGGGTTTTAGACGAAGCTGATTCGGCCTGATGGATGTACTTCAGATCTCGAGCAACAACTTCAAAATCTTCTAAACTCGGGTAGGAGTGTAATATGAGTGTACGATTGCACTACCCAGAGGTCTTCGACGACTCGTCGGTTGTGGACTTGATAATCTTGATGATCGGACTGAAGGCTTCAGTGATTTCGAACAAAGACTTGATTGGACGTTCAGGATGGTTGGGTATGCAGAAAATAGACATATTGCAGAGTGGCTGACTCAGGCTAAGTAATAAAATTCCCTTGGACAATAGCACGACAAGTGATAAGACTCAGGCAGCATATCTATTTAATCATAAGTCTACGAAGCAGGAGGCAATGCAAACTCTCCATATGCTTGGAAGAGTAACCAAACGGTGGAGGACACACCTCAATATAGCGAGCAAAGCTTCCTAAGGTCGTACTACATCCCAAAGTCTGATGGATCAAATGGACAGATGTGCTTTATCCAAGGGCGACTCATAATGCTGCCAATAAAGAAAATACTTTTCCCATCCTCTTTTTGGGGTATATTTGATTTTTTTGTTCTTTTTTGCTGATTTGGACAAAAGAATGAAAGAATATTACATTACAAGAGAGGAACGAGTACAGCAAACATACAAGTTCAAGGCATAAGGACAAGACTGATGTTCTAGGAAATGATACTCGGGAAAAATCCTCCATTGGCCAAAGGTGTTAAGACGCAAAGGCAAACTGTTACTAGGCTGAAAGGTAAAGGATGCAAATGCGGTTGATAGAACACACAATGGTAACGTCCTTCGATGTAAGTTTAACGAGCCCTGAGAAGGTAAGCTTGGTGATTTTTCATGTTTAGAGAGTCTGAAAAAGCATAAAAGGAAACTCCATTGGGGTACCTTTTTCGACAATAGTCTAGTCGGTTTGAAAAAGGGGTAAACTAGCACCGACTGGACGTCCATTCAAAACCATTTTAACGAGTGTGAAAAGGACAAGATCACTCGGCGATTTTTTCACTTTTAAAGAGTCTAAAAAAAGCTTAACTATGGACTCTGTTAGGAATATTCTTCCGAACCGTTTTAACGAGTGTGAAAGAATAAGGTCACTCGACAATCTTTTCAATTTTAGGGAGTCTGAAAAGAGCTTAACTATGGACTCCGGGGGGGTTTCTTTTTCGTAAATTTAGTCCCTCAGGCCCGAAAAAGGAATAAAATTA
>ML778780.1:113304-125738 GCA_009831015.1 Picea engelmannii | reverse complement strand
AGAAAAATAGAAAAATTAAAAAAAAGGTAAAATTATATATATAGAAAAATAGAAAAATTAAAAAAAAGGTAAAGTAAGAAAAATAGAAAAATTAAGAAAAAGGTAAAAAAAAAAAAAATTATAGCCCAAAAAAACTTTAAAAAGGTGAAAAAAACCCCCAAAAAATTAAAAACATATACAAAAAAAACCCCAAATTAAAAAACTTAAAACAAAATTTTTAATACAAAATGTAAATAAAAATTAACCAAAATAAGTTGAAAAACCTTAAAACTACAACAAAAAATTAAAATTTATATCAAAAACCTTAAAAAAAAAATTACACAAAACAATCATAAATATCTAAAAGAAAACATAAACATATTTTATAATATAACAATGTTATAATATAACATTGTTATAATCATAAACATATTTTATAATATAACAATGTTATATTATAACAATGTTATAATATAACATTGTTAGATTTTAACAATGTTATATTGTAACAATGTTATAATATAACATTGTTATATTATAACAATGTTATATTATAACATAGTTATAATATCAAAGGGACCTGGGCCAGGCCCACGGGGGGTTGAGGCGATGTTCAATATCACCTTATCCCCCCCGCGGGCCTGGACCAGGTCCCGTGGGCATCGCCCCAGCCCCCTCGCGGGCTTGGCCCAGGTCCTGTAGAAGCCCACAAAACCTGAGTCAAGCCCAGGTCCCATTGATATTATAAATGTGTTATAATATAACATTGTTATAATATAGCAATGTTATATTATAACATTGCTATATTATTATAACATTGCTATATTATAATAACATTGTTACATTATTAACATATTATCAAAAAAAACATTTAAATAAATTTGTAGCTTAGGTAATATTAGTGTTTTTAATTTTTTTATATTTTAGATGTTTTTTTTTTAATATTTTATTGATTTTTTTTTATCTAATTTTTTTTTTCTTTTTTTAAGTTTGAAGGGATTTTTTGCTCTTCTTTTTAACAAAAAAATGTATTTTTGTTTTTTAAATTATTGTTTTTCAGGGAAATTTTAAATTTTTTTCATTTCTTTCTAGTTTTTCTTAGGTTTTCAGAATTTTGTTAGCTCATAAAATTTCTTAGCTCATTTTTTTTTTAATATGGTCAATATAACAATACTTTTAAGAAATGATTTATGTTTCATTCAATGTAACTTGTATTCACTGTTTTATTATTAAAAGTAAAGAATTATTAAAAAGTGACGTTGAATTTTTAAAGTATATTGTGATATTTCCATGGCATTATGTATTACCTTGTGCTTTGCATGATAAGAACAATTAAAAAGTAAACATTTAAAAGTTTCTTTTATGATTTTGTTTACAGTAATGATGAGTTATTTTACCACATTATAAAAATGTGTCATTTCCATACCCCAATTTTAGAATGGGTGTTACCAGTAGCAGTACTTTTCAATTTGATGGTTGATTTTGAGGTTTTGGTTTTAATGGTACCAAGTGATAAAAATACGATTTCAAATGATCTCAAAATTTAACGTTATGAAAACAAAAAAAAATCAAAAACATCTTATTTGTTTTTAGGTGTTGATTTTAAGGTTTTTCTGAGCTACTGTCTAAGTTGAGAAGCCCATGTTTGAAAAATGTTGTAATTTTAACCCCGTTTTAAAAAATGGTGCTACCGGTAGCACCACTTTTTGATTTGGGGGTTGATTTTGATGTTTTTTATGAAAAAATATGGGTTTTCTGGGCTAGAGTTCTCGTTTTGAGGTCACGATTCTCATTAAGTTGGTAACTATGTTGTTATAGATAGAGGTTGTATATCAGTGAGGTTGTGGCACATGGTTTGTGGTGGATTACTGAGAGGGGGGTGAATCAGTAATAGAGAAATTTAATTCTTTTTAACCATATAACACAAGTGTTATATCAGTGTAGCATTATCATCCAATAATTGCAGAGTAAATAAACAATGAACAAATAAGAAATCATACACATACACAGTACACCAGTGTTTTTACGTGGAAACCCAAAGTGGGAGAAAACCATAGAATGTTTTTTCTTATATGTCTTGAAGAATTACATTCATTGGAAGCACGAACTTCCTTTTTTTTCTAGGTGCAACTGGAAGGAGGCTCCAACCCCCTAGTTTCTCAGGCTACAACCTAAGGGAAGCTCCAACTCCCCAATTCTCTAGCTACAACCAGAAGGAGGCTAAAACCCCCTAAGTTCTTCGACTACAATCGGAAGGTGGCTATAACCACCTGTCCTTGCCCCGTCCAACCGCCCTGAAATATAAATGCCAAATATAGACAACCTATCACTGTCACTGAATCAACCACTGCCACTGTCAACCTGTAACAACCTGTACCAATCAACCTGTACCAAACAACCTATATCAATAACCTGAACCAACATGTTCCATGCATCAACCTTGACTCATCAAGATGTACCAACATCATCAACTATACACCTCATGTATGTTCCAACTCATCAGCTATACACCTCATGTATGTGCCAACTCATCAACTACTTGTCTCAACCAGGTACCCAACCTATACCTCAACCATATACCAAAGACATACACCAATATAACCATCAAATGTTATCTAACAATTCATCACTCTATCCATAAACCAAATACCATAAACCCTTACATCAAACCATGTGCCACAACCTCACTGTTACATAGCCTCAAGATAAACCAACAACTTCAGCAACACATCACAACCAAAAGACCAATACCCATATGTCAAATACCAACAACAAAATACCAACTGTATCCCTCAACAAATCTGATATATGCAGCAATACTGAACATCCAATACCATATCAAGAGATAAACCCTAGCTTACAAAACATACCTCAAACAAGATGTGTCATATCTCTCATAAATAGACTCTAACCATATGGTTGCCGTGATTTTTCTGCCGTGATTTTTCTGCTGCGAATTTTCTACTGCACTTTTTCTACCGTGATTTTTCTGCCGCACATTTTCTGCAGCGATTTTTCTGCCGCACTTTTTCTGCTGTGATTTTTTTTCCGCACTTTTTTCTACCGTGATTTTTCTATCACACTTTTTCTACCGCGATTTTTCTGCCACATTTTTCTACTGCGCTTTTTTTGTTGCACTTTTTATGCCACAGTTTTCCTGGCACACTTTTTCTGCCACAGTTTTCCTGCTGCACTTTTTCTGCCACACCTTTTATGCCGCACTTTTCTGCTGCAATTTTTCTCTATCAATAATACTTGCCCAAATAACCTTTCACAAAAATAGATATTCAAGTATATTCAAATGTGATTTAAATGAGAGAGTCTTGTCTCTTATTTATACTATCATGTAGCTTCCTCAAGGGGTTACCATTTAACCATCTTAACCCACTTTCCTTATTTTAGGGTTAACCAACTTCTACCCACTTGTTTACTTAGTAATTTCTCCATTAACTTTATTATTTAAATAATTTATTTTGTATCCACTTTGACTTATAGTACACTCATCACTTCACTTTATTATTTACCTTCTAAAATATCTTAAACCACTTTCCTTATTTTAGAGAGTTCTCCATTAACTTTGTTATTTAAATAATTTATTTTGCATTTTCTTTGACTTATAGTACACTCATTTCTTCACTTTAATATTTAAATAATTTCTTCTTTTCAAACACTTTGACTACTTTGACCTTTTAGGGCTTCTAGATGACTCATGAGGGTTCTCCAACTTCATATGGCCATAACTCTCTAACCATGAATATTTATGTGGCATTCCACATACCATCGGAAATGGCATGACATGTACTATCCATCTAGAATAGTCTTACCTGCAAATATATCAAAACTCATACCATTATCCATCAAACAAAGTTGGGTCCATTACCCAAACCTTTGTTCTACTGGAATTCATTACTGGACTTTCTTCAATGGTTGACATCAATGACAACCAACCCAATTAATCAACAATCTCCCCCTTTGGCATTGATGTCAACACTTTGATGCAATATTGAAGTCATGTCATGCAATACTAAATTCATATCACTCATGCTCCCCCTGTGACCATCGCTCCCCCTGGAACCATGCCTCTGTGTTCTGCATCTGATAAATATCTCCCCCTTTGTCATCAATGGAAAAGGTATTTTTCCATCCGGAGTTGCTCCCCCTAACTGAACTGTCCTTGGGGATACTCCCCCTTACTGAACTCTTCCTAAAACTGATCTCCCGACCTGAACTATCCTCTTTATGGTGCTTCCTCGTGTAAATCTAAGACATATAAGATAAGAATTCAAAAGCATTCATTTTGGAGTAGAAATAACTCCTAGTCTCTGGCAAAGATACTCGAAGGCTTCCCGTGGAAACGGTTTTGTAAAGATGTTTGTCACTTGTTCTTTTGTGCCCACATATTCAACTCTGATGTTCTTTTCTGCAACCTGTTCCCGTAGAAAGTGATACTTGATTGGAATGTGCTTCGTCTTGGAGTGCATAATCGGGTTCTTTGAGATACTGATGGTGCTTGTATTATCACAATAGATTGGAATGGGCTCATCATACTCAACCTGTATATATGTCAAAGTTTGTTTCATCCATAGAAACTGTATAAAACATATTGTTACTGCAATATACTCTGTCTCGGTTTTATATAAATATATTGATGATTGTTTCTTGCTTAGTCATGATACTAAACACTCACCCAAGTAGAACATTGCTCCACTGATGTTTTGTCAGTCATCAATGCAACCTGCCCAATCTGCATCTGTGTAGGCAATAAGTGATAGATCCTTTCCTTTTGGATACCATAATCCAAACTCTTTTGTTCCTTTGAGATATCTGAAAATCCTCTTCATTGCTAATACATGTGATTCCTTTAGTGCTGCTTGAAATCATGCCACATGTCCAACTGCCTACATTACATCTGGTATGGGTGTTGTCACATATAATAGGCTACCAATCATTGACCTGTATTGCCTCTTATATGTAGACTTTGAATCATCATCTTTGCTCAACTTGCAACTAGTTAGCATGGGAGTGATAACTGGTTTGCAATCTTCCATTCCGGACCTCTTTAGCATTTCTCTGATATACTTGGTTTGAGAAATAAAAATTCCTTGGTTACTTTGACATATCTGAAGTCCCAGAAAGAAGGATAGTTCTCCAAGTAATGACATTTCAAATTCATTATGCATATCCTTTGCAAATTTCTGGCTTAACCTGTCATCATTACTACCAAAAATAATATCATCAACATAAAATTCAATTAATAAAATACTATCTTGATTTACCTTGATGTAGAGGTTATTGTCTGCACTTCATTTTCTAAACCTTACATGTTGTAGATATTTATCCACTCTAGAGTACCATGCTCTAAGAGCCTGTTTTAGACCATACAGGGCCTTATTTAATTTACACACATAATCTACGTTCTCTGACAACTAAAATCCTTCTAGTTGTTCAATGTAGACTTCTTCGTCAAGTTCCCCATTAAGAAAAGTTAATTTTATGTCCATATGATACACTTTAATATTTTTGGAGCATGCATAAGCTAAAAGCAATCAGATTGCTTCCATTCTGGCAACTGGGGAAAATATCTCTTCAAAGTCTATTCCTTAAACCTATGCATATCATTTACATATCAATCTAGCTTTGTTCCTTGTGACCTATCCATCTTCATTCAATTTATTCCTGTATACTCACTTTGTGTCGATCACATTCTTATCCTTTGGTCTTGGAACCAAATCTCAAGTGTCATTTTTCTCTATTTGATCCAATTCTTCATCCATGACCTTATTCCAAATTCATCCTTGTTGGCCTCTTCAAAACAGGTTGGTTCAATCATAGATGAGAGTGCTAGGTGTGTTTTTTTTTGTGAACGCATTCTTCTTCCAGTCTCAACTACTACATCTTTATTTCCGATAATCTGATCTAAAGGATGATTCTTTTGTACTCGTCTGCTAGGTGTCTTTGGAGGCACTTTCTGAACTTGCTCTTCTGCTTTTGTCAAATCCTCTTCACCTTCCCCTTCTTTTTCATCTTCTATTTCTTCTTCGTAAAGTTGTTCCATTGATTCATTTTCTTCTTCCTTTAATTCTTATCTACATATTTCATCAATTTTTATGTTGATGCTTTCCACAACTTTGTACAATCTTAGGTTGTAACACTTGTATGATTTCCTTGTACTTGAGTAACAAACAAGTACTCATTTGTCCACACGAGAGACAAACTTTCTCATTCTTCCATCTTCTCTTTTGATGTAGCATTTGCTTCCAAAAACTCTGAAGTGATTCACATTTGTTAGTCTTCCTTTCCATAGCTCATAGGGATTTTTTTCAGTGTTTTTTTTTAGCATTACTTTGTTTTGAATGTGAACTGTTGTATGCACTTCCTGTGTCCAAAAAATATCTTTCAATTTGGAATCCATTAGCATTGTTCAAGCCATTTCTTGTATTGTCTTATTCTTTCTTTCAACAACTCTATTCTGTTGAGGTGTCCTAGCAACAGAGAATTGTTTTTTTATTCCATGATTGTTGCAGTAGTCCATAAATTCCTTTGAAGTGAACTCTCCTCCATTATCAGATCTCAAGCATTTGATTTTTGAATCCATTTCATTTTCAACCATTTCCTTGTAGATCTTGAAGTTTTCAAAATCTTCTAACTTATTCTTGAGAAATCAAACTGCATTCATTCTTGTATAATCATCAACTAATAACATAAATTATTTCTCACATTTTAAGCCCTTTGTTGTAGTTGGTCCAACTAGATTAGTATGCACAATTTCTAGTGGTTTTGTCATTGAATATTCCTTTGATTTGAACTCAGTCTTTGTCTGCTTTCCTTGTTGGAAATGCTTGCATAAAGTGTTGGTTTGTTTCATGATCTGGGGCATTTCTCTAACTGCTTCTATTTTGCTGACTTTGACAAGGTTATCAAAATGTATGTGACCCATTCTTTTGTGTCATAGCCAACTTTCATCTTCCTTTCCTAGACAACACTTTTCATTTCCAAATTCACTTAACACATATATGTTGCTTGAAGTTCTCGCAGCTGTAGCAATCAATTTTCCTGAACCTTCTTTTCTTATCTCGCACTTTTGTGAATTGAAAGTAACTTTATGACCTTGGTCACACATTTGACTCACACTTAGAAGATTATGTTTCATATCTTCTACTATTAGAACATTTTTTTCCTTGGTATTCTTGTTCTCAATTCTAACTATGCATTTTCCAATGATTTTAGTTGAATCATCATTTCCGAAGAAGATTGATCCATCTCTTTCCTTTCTTAATGTAAGAAACATGTATCTATCACCTGTATGTGTTTTGAACATTCATTGTCAACATACCAACCACGTTTCTTCTGCTTATCTTGTAGAGCGAGTGTGCATTATTCATTGCTATATTGATTATGCTTTCTTATCCATGTTCTTTTATGAGGTTCATGTATGTGACTGTTGTTATTATGTTGCGGTTCTCTAGGAGGGATTTTCATTCTGCAATCTTTGGCCATGTTTCCAAAGTTGTTACATTTGTAACATTCCACTTTAGTGCTCAAAGATTCAAACTTGTTGTAACTTATTCTTTGTGTTTCACCGGGCCTTCTTGGATAACATTTTTGTGTATGACTTTCAAATTTGTTTATGTTTCTAATGTTAGCTCTGAAATTCACAGCTTTATGTCCAAAATTATTACATGCATAACATAAACCAAAAAAGATATTTTGATACCTGGGAGTTAAACATATTTTGAAATGAGGAACTCTTATGAATTATTCTTCTTCTTGAGGCCTATCTGTTAGTTGTTGATTCTGAAATTTGAATCTTCTTAGTAGAGGAGTGTCCCTGTAATCTTCCTTGTATATCTTCCTATCCCCTTTGATTGATTATGCATATCTTTTTAGATATGTTTCGTGCTTTGTTGTTTTGGAGCTTGATCTTTTTTCTGTCTGATTGTATCCAAGTCCAGACTTGTCATGATGAGGTTTTTGACTACTGATAATGTCATCCAAAAATTTTGAGTTTTTCTGCATATTTTTCTTTTGAAGATCATTTCTTAATGTGACAATCTATGCTTCCAAATTTTCAATGATCCTTCCTTTTTCTTCTAGTTGTTCTTTGAGTGTTTCTTCAATTCTTTTATCTTCTTCTATTTGAACCTTCAAATTTGTGATCATTTGTTCTAGTTCTTGAGTGTCTTCTTTCTTGTCTAGTTCTGCTTGTAGTTTCTTGTTTTTCTTGTTTTCTCTTCTGATAACTTCTATGGCACACATCAATTCTTCTCGGTAGTCAACTTCTGCCGAGCTTCATATTCTTCTTCGGCTTCTTCATATTCTTCTTCGGAGTCTTCTTTATCAAAGTCTTCTACTACCATGAATAGAACTCTTATTGTCTCACTATCACTGACTTCATCTTCATCTGATGATGAGATGTCTTCTTTGGTGCATAAGTTTTTCTTGAAAACTTCCTTTGTGGTTCTTTTTCCTTTATATGTTTTTTTGTTATTTGAGTAACCTTCATCATTTCTCTTTTTCTTATGAGGACATTTGTTAGCAAAATGACCGATACCATCACAATTAAAACAAATCAAAGGAATCTTACCTCTATACATGTCGTTGGTTCCCTTGTTCAATCTTTTGACAAAGTTGGCCACTTCTTCATCATCTTCCAAGACATCAATGCTGCTACTAAGTTCTTTTTATTTTTGCTTTGAATTTTTGGATGCTTTTGTATTTGGATTTTTCTATTCAGTTCTCATTTCATATGTTGTTAAGATTCCATGTAATTCATCCATGCTTATTGAGTTCAGATCTACTCTTTCTTCTAGTGCTGATATCTTAGGGTCAATTCTCATAGGAAGAGATCTTAGTACCTTTTGGACAATTACAGATTCTTCGATTTCTTCTCCCAATCCTATGATCTCATTTATTGTTTCATCAACTCGTAAAAAATAAGTTGCAATATTCTCATCTTCCTTCATCTTAAGTTGTTCGAACTGACCTTTGTAATTTTGAATCTTTGCTGCTTTGAATTTTGAATCTCCTTCATAAATATTTCAAAGTTTGTCCCAAATCTCTTTAGTGGATTTACAATGTGCAACTTTGGTGAATATTGTTTCACTAAGACCATTCAGAAGTGCATTTGTGGATTTGGAATTATTCTGACCGAGTTGCACTACTTTTTCATTTGTTAGTGGAACTGTTGGTATTGTGTATCCATCTACAATTGATTGCCAAATTTCAAATCTATGTGTCTGTATATATTTCTTCATCCTTATGCTCCAAAATGCATACTTTTGTCCATCAAACTGTGGTATTCAATTTTTATCCAAGTTTTTTCTCTCCGTGATCTTTCTTTCAGTGGTTAAACTGATTTCTGAAGGAACCCGCTCTGATTCCAATTGTTGGATTACTGAGAGGGGGGGTGAATCAGTAATAGAGCAATTTAATCATCTTTAACCATATAATGAAAGTGTTATATCATTGTAGCATTATCATACAATAATTGAAGAGTAAATAAACAATGAACAAATGAGAAATCATACACATACACAATACACCAGTGCTTTTACGTGGAAACCCAAAGCAGGAGAAAAACACAGAATGTTTTTTCTTATATGTCTTGAAAAATTACATTCATTGGAAGTACCAACTTCCTTTGTTTTCCAACTGCAGCTAGAAGGAGACTCCAACCTCCTAGTTTCTCAGGCTACAACCTGAGGGAAGTTCCAACTCCCCAATTCTCTGGCTACAACCAAAAGGAGACTACAACCCTCTAATTTCTTCGGCTATAACCGGAAGGTGGTTACAACCACTTGTCCTTGCCCCGTCCAACCGCCCTGAAATATAAATGCCAAATGTAGACAACATGTCATTGTCACTAAATCAACCGCTACCACTGTCAACCTGTCACTATCAACCTGTACCAATAACCTGTAACAACCTATACCAATCAACCTGCACGAAACAACCTATACCAATAACCTGAACAAATGTGTACCATGCATCAACCATGCATCAAACTTGACTCATCAAGATGTACCAACATCATCAATTATACACCTTATGTATGTGCCAACTCATCAACTATACATCTCATGTATGCGACAACTCATCAACTATTTGTCTCAACCATGTACCCAACATGTACCTCAACTATATACCAAAGACATACACCAATATAACTATCAAAAGTTATCTAACAATTCATCACTCTATCCATAAACCAAATACCATAAACTCTTACATCAAACCATGTATCACAACCCCACTGTTATGTAGCCTCAAGCTAAACCGACAACTTTAACAACACATCACAACCAAAAGACCAATACCCATATGCCAAATACCAACAACAAAATACCAACTGTATCCCTCAACAAATTTGATATATGCAACAATACTAAACATCCAATACCATCTCAAGAGATAAACCCTAGCTTACAAAACATACCTCAAACAAGATGTGGCATGTCTCTCATAAATAGACCCCAACCATGTTGTTGCCACACATTTTCTCCCTCAACAAATCTGATATATGTTGCAATACTAAACATCCAATACCATCTCAAGAGATAAACCCTAGCTTACAAAACATACCTCAAACAATATGTGGCATATCTCTCATAAATAGACCCCAACCATGTTGTTGTCGCGATTTTCTGCCTCACTTTTTCTGCCGCGATTTTTTTGTCGCACTTTTTCTACCACGATTTTTCAATCACACTTTTTCTGCCGTTATTTTTCCACCGCACTTTTTCTGCCGCTGTTTTCCTATCGCACTTTTTCTGCCGCACTTTTTCTATCACACTTTTTCTGGTGCACTTTTCCTGCCGCACTTTTTTTGCTGCAATTTTTCTCTATCAACAATACCCGCCCAAATAACCTTTCACAAAAATATATATTCAATGATATTCAAGTGTGATTTAAATAAGAGAGCCTTGCCTCTTATTTATACTTACATGTAGCTTCCTCAAGGGGTTACCTTTTAACCATCTTAACCCACTTTCCTTATTTTAGGGTTAACCAACTTCTAACCACTTGTCCACTTAGTAATTTCTCCATTAACTTTATTATTTAAATAATTTATTGTGTATCCACTTTGACTTATATTACACTCATCACTTCACTTTATTATTTACCTTCTAAAATATCTTAAACCACTTTCCTTATTTTAGGGAGTTCTCCTTTAAATTTATTATTTAAATAATTTCTTTTGCATCCTATTTGACTTATAGTACACTCATCACTTCATTTTATTATTTAAATAATTTCTTCTTTGCAAACACTTTGACTATTTTAACCTTTTAGAGCTTCTAGATGACTCATGAGGGTTCTCCAACTTTACATGGCCATAACTCTCTAATCGTGAGGATTTATGTGACGTTCCACATATCACCGAAAATGGCATGACATGTACTATCCATCTAAAATAGTCTTACCTGCAAATATATCAAAAATCATACCATTATCCATAAAACAAACTTGGGTCCATTACCCAAACCTTTGTGCTACTTGAATTTGTTACCAGGCTTTCTTCAAGGGTTGACATCAATGACAACCAACCCAATTAATCAACAGTTTGATGTAATGGTTTATGGGATTGGGTTTATGGATAGAGTGATGGATTATTAGATAAATTTTGATGGTTATATTGGTGTATGTCTTTGGTATATGGTTGAGGTACATGTTGGGTACATGGTTGAGACAAATAGTTTATGAGTTGGCACATACATGAGGTGTATAGTTGATGATGTTAGTACATCTTGATGAGTCATAGTTTATGTGTATTTGATGCATGATTGGTACATATTTGGTGCATGGTTTATGCACTCATTGATGGTACATGTTGAGGTATAGGTTGGTGCATGGTTGATGCACTTGTTTATGGTATAGGTTGATTACAGGTTGGTGCATGGTTGATTCTCTTGTTTATGGTACCAGTTGATTACAGGTTGTTTGGTGCAAGTTGATTGGTATAGTTTTACAGCAGTATATCTCACAGTGATAGTGTAACAGTGGTTCCATCATGCTACTTATATTTCAAGGCGGTTGGACGGGGCAAGGATAGGTGTTTGTAGCCACCTTCTAGTTGTAGCCAGAGAACATAGGGGGTTGGAGCCTCCTTCTGGTTGTAGCCAGAGAATTTAGGAGTTGGAGCTTCCCTCATGTTGTAGCCTGAAAAACTAGGGGGTTGGAGCCTCCTTCTAGTTGTAGCTAGAGAATTGGAAGTTGATGCTTCCTTGAATGTAATTCTTGACATATAAGAAAAGCATTATGTGGTTTTCTCCTGCATTCGGTTTCCACGTAAATATTGGTGTATTGTGCATTTTTTGGATGTGTTTATTATTGTTTATTATGCACTGATGAATGTTAATGATTATGATACAGTAAGATATTGATGATGGACAAATGAACATGGTTGAATAAGTAAAAGAATATACTTTATGGTTTAAAGGATTAATAATTGGTAT
>ML778780.1:93703-113240 GCA_009831015.1 Picea engelmannii | reverse complement strand
TCGGAAAACTCCTAAAATGTCGGGGGATGAAACAATTTGTCATCTTTGGGATACTAAGAAGGTAGGGTATGAAAAACACTTTATCTTAAAATGTAATGTGTATGCCCACATCATATCTCAATTTCAACATACTTGTAACAATATTAACATTCCTTAGGGGTGGCAGGTGCTTGGGGGGATATCATTTTGGATCTCGGGGGAAATATAGAAAAATCATATTCTTGGGGTCTTAAGAAGTCTACAAACAATCAAGTAGAGGCATGTGATCTCTACTAGGGTATCATTCTGGCAGAAGAAGTTAGTCGATCTTCTTTCATTTTCATTGGTGACTCAAGCACAATAATCAACCTAACTTATGTCTTGAAAAATCCCCTTAGATAAAAAAAAAATTCTTTGATCATGGCCCAAGTCCAAAAGGATATCGATACTTTGCATATGGATTCATTTTATCGGGTTCTTAGAGAACATAATCATAAGGATTATTCATTAGCCAATAAAGAAGTCACCTTTAACCCTAGAGTCATTCACAAAAAATAGGGGTAGTGTTTCCATCCCATTCCATAAGAATATTAGAAACTTATGGTCATGAAGGTAAGGTCACTCAACATTGTAATTAATTACAACTTGTTCAACAAATAAAACTATAATATCTCAAGTTATGAGTCTAGATTTGAAAGGACACACACTTCCCTTATCATATAATCGAATTTAAGGTTGATTTGTCTATTTAACTCGTCATTGAAGAGATGTTTCAACAAGGTGGGATAATGGTGTAGGGGGAGGAGGGTGCTTGTTTCATTGAAAAGGGGAAGACCACTTGAACAATCTTGGTAAGGCCTTCTCTCTGAATTTGGTTATTCTTCTAAAAATTCAATCTATTAGCATTTTCTTTAGGTTGCAAATAAGATGCTTTTGCTCATTGGTACTGGCCCCTAGAGGAAGGGTGTATTTTTTGTATGGTTTTGTGGGTGGATTTGTTTGTTTTCCTACTGGATATTAGAGAAAGGGTGTATTTTTTGTGTGGTTATGTGGATGGATCTCATATATTATGGAATCTTTTTTATTTAAGTATTTCACATATCATGGTTATTCTATGTGCATGGGTATTCTAGGTAATATCTTGCATGTTTGCTTTGAGGCTTGACCTCTCAATCTCCCTATTTCTTGGCTTATGAAGACTCTATTTTTTTGGTATTCTATGGAAAATGGATTTTCCCATCAATTTTTAAAATCATGGATTTCTTTGGGACCTTCCCTAGTGCCTCATTCTAATCCTTGGAATGCTACAAACACATTATGATATTATTGCTTTTGTAGGTTAGTTATTCATATGGATTATAGGGAAGTGTAGGAATTTAGGAGGCTATTAAGAAGACACGAGGAGTCAATTCAATGAAATAGGTCTTCCCTATCCTCAATGAATTCTAAAGTTCATGTGAATGAACACCAACGCACTTCACAGACAACAATAGTTATGAACACCCTTATACAACAAAAGAAGAAAATTAATGAGTTGGAGGCTAAGTGTAACATGTTGAGAAACATGGTTATCAATTTGAGTAAAGATTCACACCAATATCTTCTAATCACATAATGTCTACAATTTTTTTTCAAGCAGATCCAAAGGAAGAAGATATAGTGCATCAACTGCTAGAGATATGGACATTGAGAATCAGAACCCCAACCATGGGCGAGAAGAAGCTAATAGTTGTTATGATTTTCAATAAGTTGTTATGTTTAGAAAGGAAATTAGAATCTTCAAAGTCTTTTTTAAGTTATATACATGTAAGTTTTTATGAAAGAATCACATGGATGTAATAAGTGTAAACCTTTTCAAGTTTTGTCTATGAATTTTGAGAGTTGTCAAACATGTTTTAAAACTCAAGACAAGTGTTTTTGTGATTTTATAATACAAGTTTCCCAGTTTCAATTTAAAATAAAAATAAAATATTGACATTCCTAACTTGTTAACCCATCAAAACCATGGAAATTTAGGAAAGCTCCTCTTGAATATTTTCAAGTATAGAAATAAAATTCTAAATAAAAACACTTAATTCTTTACATTTTTTCTTAGCATCCAATAGACCAAATGTAAGACCCCTGACCCACTAAGTACCCTTTTAATGGAGGGGGTGGTAATTTTTTGCTTTTCCTTAACCATTTTGAGGCCTCTTATAGAGGGAATCGTCATCTTCTTCTCATCAAGAGATTTCCAGCGACTACCACCATACTCAAAATTGTGCTCTAGATCATAAGTTATGGCCTTGTAAAGTTTCTTAGACTTTCTTGAACCATATCTAACCTTATTTCCATGTGGTTCCCACAAGCATCATCTAACCCGACGCTATTGTGGCATCTACTACCTAGTGTTACATGTGAAATTTTCCCACCTAGGTACTTCGCCCTAAGTGTCATAAAGTGTCATATAAGTGTCTCATACACCTTGACACCGTGGAATAACCTATGTCACAATTCCTAGTCAATGTGGAGGAGGGATATATTACATGAAGGCCAAAATACCAAATACACATGAATTATTATTAATATTCATGGAAAATGAATTGATTAAGTGTGAAAATCAAGTGCACATGAATTATTATTAATATTCATGAAAAAGAAAGTAATTATGTGTGAGAATCCGCCTCACATTTCGTTTCCTATTTTTTAGGGAAGGTGTAGGATCTCAAGGATGGTTGAAATATTTTCTCCTTAAAATCCTTGAGAGATATTTCCTCCTCAAAATCCTTAAGAGATATTTTCTCCCTAAATCTCTTAGAGATCCCTTTTTTAGTCGATCTGATGAGAGATCCTCTCCATGGTGGTTAATCCTCCAAATTCTATATAATGAGGGGTTTCCATGGAGGAAGAGAGATGGAAAGTATTGTGAATCATCTAACTTATGATCTCATGAGGAAGATGTCATTTGGGACATCATCATTTGGCGTGTGAATGGTTTAAGCAAGGATTTGGACGAGGAGAGCTTGGTGAAGCTATTGTATTCCATCCATGGCTATAAGTAACACTTTGTTCTCATTAATATAATATGCTTGGCCTGTTTCTTTCTAATTTTTGTTCGATCTCACATGAATTTGTCTCTAGTAGATAGATCTATTTTGAACTAATCTCGATAGAGTAGGAAGCTGGTTGTATCTTTGTTTTTCTACAGGGCTTATCGAGGAGTTCAACATTGGAGCTCAACTCGGACTGTGCAGGGACAAACACCAGTAAAAAGGTACTTGTTCTCTCCTTCCTCCTCACACATTAGTTTATATATATCTAAAAGGAAGTCAGTGTCCATGATAAACATCTTCTATTTTAGAGTTAAGAGTCTATCTCTCAAGAGGAGATCTACCTATCCGCAGGGAAATTTTCCTACAACAGAAATTGGCGACTCCATTGGGGATCGAATTGAAACTTTTAGTTTTGGTTTTCCTCATAGACCTTGTATTACCCTTTGTTATTTTAGACCTTTTTCACCCTTTATGTATGATTACATATGCTAATTAAACCCTTAGTCCATCACATTCATCTTGATTGACAAAAATTTGACTAAATTTTTGGCTTTTTTGACATTTTTCTGAGTTTTTGAAGCCTGGCGCCCCTGTGCCTATGTTAGCCCAGTGCCAGAACTCCCTAAAGGCCTTAGAAAGAGTGTTATAACTCTTTGGTGTCCCTTACACCAGAGTGCCAACCTCTCCTTTGCAAAAATACCTTCCAGAATTTTCTTTTTTGAGGTCCAGACCCTGTTTTTTCCCTTGCTCAGCTTCTTTGTGCTTCAATACTTCTTCCCATTAACCTTTGACACTCTGCTTTCTAAGGAATAAGAACTTTGTTGTTCAGATTTTGTGACCTTCTTCCTTATTTTGAGTTTTTTCTTCTGTTGAGAGCTTGAAATCGATCCACTGCTTTCTTCCCTCTTATCTGACCGAGTGGAAACTCTGGTGAAGGACATCAGAAATCTGTGAATCATCTCATTTGGTTCTTTGAGGTCATTCTTCTTAGCATCTTTATTTTGTGAGAAATTCTTGATTTTCTTTGTTATATTGTGTCGTCTTTTTGCTTCTTGTTTTGATCATAGCAAGAGGGTGTGTTGTTTGTGCGAAATCTATTTATGCTTGTCCAAATCTCCTTGATCTGAAAGGGAAGTTGGCAGGAGAAGTTTTGCATTGAATTAATCATCATTCGCATACAAACAAAAAAGATACATCTTAGTGATTGGTTTGCATATTAGAAGGCATTTCTGAAATGTTTTAGCATTACATTGGATTTGATTGAGAACAAATTGATTGAGGACATTCTTTATTAGTATTTGATAGTGAAAACAACTCTTTCTCTCTCCCTTAAATAGTCATTCATTGAAAAGAAACGTTTGTTTATCATCTTCTCTGCATTTTGGGGAATTGAGTCATCATTCCATCAATTTCACTTTCATACACCCTTTGAGTAAAGAACAGTTGTAAAACGAGCGCTAATTAAAAAATTATCTAGAACATTTTTATTTTTAGGATCCTCCACCAACATTAGACTAGGATTAGCACTTTGGATTAGGCTATGTACAACTCTCCAAAGTTTCTAAAACAAACATTAGCATCCTAAGCTAGGGAGAGTCAAATCCAATTGTCGTATAGGTTTTCTGGGATCCCCCTCTCACACAGGGGTTACGCACAAGGTCGCATTTGGGTGAATTATGGAGATTATCCCTCTGTGGTTCAACTATTTGTAGTGGTTGGATCGTATATTGGGGGTCACTTGAAGGTATACCCACGCTTATGTGTGGGAGCCTCTCCTGTTGATTTTGGACTTGTTATTCTACCCATACGTTCTGGATTGTACTGTCGACTGTACCCACCCAGGGACTCACTGTGAATTGGTGTCTTTAGTTGTCATAATCATTAGGGTCTTACACAAGGTGACAGTGAAGGGAAGTCTCACTGTACCTGGAATAGACATTGGTCAAACTCACTCGGGCTCCTTGGAGGGTAAATCCACAATTACTGCGTGGAAGCTTGCACCAAGGTGAAAGTCCGTTAAGCAGGTCACCATTGTAACTATTCCACCATGTCCTAGCCCCTTCTTGACTTGATCACGCGATGTTGGATTTCATCACCAACTAGTACGATCATCAAGAGAAGATTTGTTTGCTTGGTTGATTCTTATATTCTATTAGCGTGTGTTGTTTCTTTTTGTTAGTTGGCCCTAGATTTTCGGTGTGTTTTGTTATTCTCCAAAATTGAGCTAGTAGATGATAAAGGTCTTCGTCGATCACGTAGGATGCAAGGGCTACCTTCAGAAGTCTATCAACCCTTACCTCCTAACCCTCCAGAAGACAACTATCGTAGAGAGGTAGAAAATCAATCTGACGTTGGAAGTGTTATTGATCCTCCATTAGATCAATCAAAAGACACTTTGGTCATGGTTGAACATCCCACTACATCTGTGTCAATAGCCCCTCTCGAACAACTTTTGCTTCATTTAGACTCCCTTGGGAACATCATAGATGAAGAGGTCCCACGATTACCAGAGAGAGCTTTTACCGAAACATATATGGGATCCACATAACCAAATTTTGGTGATGAGTATAGGACTCATGTTCATCCTATCACCACAGTAAATACAAATCCTACACTTTCTCGTTCTGTATGGAGGAATTCATCAAGACGTGATCTCTATGAGAATTTCGAATCCTTTCGATAACCCTTTCATCCTCATGACCCTCCTGATGAAACAAGACCATCTGGTCAAACCATGAGTCACCCAGTCGATTAGGTCATTAACCCTACTGTTACTTCAGCACAAGTTCATCCTACTGCTGGACTCATTACAATTTCTCATCTCCAAAGCACTTCAATACCTACCCCCATTTCTACAAGATTTTACTCTACAGCCCCACATGTTCCACACGATCCTGTTGGGGCATATTTTCAACCGAGAATGCAGACCCATGCTAGCCAAACACAATCAGCTGGAGGGAAACCACCATCTAATGAACCTTTCCCTCCTAGAGGACTACCATTCTATGGTGGGCCTACCCCTCCTGGGGGGAAGCCCCCTTTTCATGCTCCTCCCGGAGGGCACCCTATGTTTGCCAATCATACCTTGGTCGTTAATCCACCGCTGGCAGGGGGGCAACCGTCGTTTGTTGGAAACCCTTCACAATCCTAGGGAGTATCTTTGGGAGGCACTTTTATTTAAGCCCATGTTGGGGGACACTCGTCTCATAACCCACTAGGAGGAGCATCAAATCATGTTCCTCCTAGAACATCTTACGGACAACCTCATCCGGGTGGCATCCCAAACACCACCTAGAGTTCTCTGAGACAACAACCTTATCCTCTTCATGGGTCTAATATGTATCTGCCTCCGGGATCTGCTCCTTACCATCCTCAAGGGAAAAATGTTTATCCTCCTTATGGGCAAGCAAATCACCTGGCCTATAATGCTCAAAACCCACCGGGTTATGCAACTGTTTCTCATCCATCATCGAATCTTGCTTATCCTGGCCAGAAACAACCGTATGTAGAAGGACCTACTGGTTAAAACTATCCACTTAACCTGATTTATGGTCCTACTGGTGTTCCTATGCCACACCAGTATCATCCACAAATTAACTAACAACTACCTTTCCTTGTGACTCTAGATCTCCCAGACTTGTCTCGGTTAACTAATGATCCTATTTTTCATTCACCGGTTTGACCATTCATTCCAGCTAAACTTCCTTCTGTTATTCCGAAATTTGATGGGAAACTTGGCGAAGACCCAAACAACCATGTGATGACTTTCCATTTGTGGTGTTCATCAAAATCCCTCATGGATGATTCTGTACGTTTGTGTCTTTTTCAGTGAACACTTACAGGCTCGGTAGAAAATTGGTATATTGAACTACCACGTGCTTCTTTTCATAATTTCAATTCCCTTGCCATGTCTTTCCTCACGCACTTTCAACTACCTATTCGCTATGAGACAGGTACTGAAATCTTGACCTCACTACGTCAAACTGACTCTGTGCATATCTCTGACCATATTCATGAGTGGAGGTGACGATGAAGGATGATCAAGGTAATCATTCCTGAAATATTATTGGTGTAATGGTTTACTAAATCACTTTTACCCCCGATCGCTCGCGATGTCGCTATGGGTGGCGCAGTCACAGAGGAACAAGCCATTTCTCGGGCTTAGTACTTAGATTTGGTTTATTCATAATCTGGTACTTTGTATGATTTGCTTCCAAATGCTACTCGAGCTAATACCGATCCATCTAAGCCATCATCATCATCTCATGTGGATGGCATTATTGGTTCCGTCAACACTCAATCTACTTCCCAATCACTCACACTCTCCTCTACCTCCCCCCAAAATCAGATCTCTGAGGTGAATGCAGTTCAATCTACCTCCTCACAAAAATATGGAGGTAATAAGAAGACAAAGAATAAATCAAAAATTACCAATAACAATGAACAACCAAACAATCAAGCTCACACACCTGCTACCGAAAAGCAACCATAATGGAAACTGAAATTCTCGTGTATCATTTGTGGTGACGATCACTACACTCGAGACTGTCCACTTCGCAATTAAGTGGCCAAAATTTTCCAAGGAAAGTCACAACCTACTGTGCTTACTCAACCTTTTCCATAGCAACAAATCATGGTTGCTCAAACCCCCTCTCCTGGGGTCAGTTCTATCCATCCTCATGATGAGGCCTCGATGAGTGCACATATTTATATGTTTAATGGGATTAATTTGAACACTCTCTCTAAGACATACGACACGCCAGGTAACCCTAAAAAAGGAAATGACACTAATGGTACCGGTACTTTACCGGATCCATCACCATCCTCTGTTAGTCTTCCATCAGTTGCTCCTCCGTCTAGATCGCTTCAGATTGAGAAACCCATGTTCGAATCTATCTTATGCCCTCCTAAGAGCACTATACATAAAGCTACCTTTAATCCTAGTTCACGTGCCACCCAGAACTACAACATTGTTGAAGATTTGGTTCAAGCACCGTGTGCTATGTATATGTTAGAAGTTCTACAACACTTCCCCAATCAACGTAGAATGCTCTTGGCCACTATTGGCATTGTTGATCCTGAGTCGTCCAACCATATCATGTTTAACCTGGATAATTATGTGTCTCGGCTCTCCCACCAACTTGCTTTCCAAGTTGATGTTGTTGTTCACAATCAACAAATCCACCGAACTATTCTGGATGAGGGAGCCTCAACTTGTGTCATGTCTTTATCATGTTGGAAAGGTTTAAAATCACCTGCACTCAATAAATCCCCAACAATGTTATGTGCCTTTGATGGGTGAGGTTTTCATCCCCATCGGCCTTTATAGTTCCTGCCCATCCAATTGGGTGGCAAAAATGTTACTGTTGATGTCGAGGTGGTCGATGCTCCCCTCGATTACAATTTTTTACTTGGAAGAAGTTGGTTTTATGCTATGACTGTCGTTTACTCGTTAGTTTTTTGATGTGTACAATTTCCTCATCAGGGAAAAATTGTCACCGTTGATCAGTTGGATTTCTGCACAGCCGATGCTCGCACTCCTGCTACCAACAATATTCCTTTCTTGGGAGACCACAAGATCACGTATGAAAGCGTTGGTGTTGGCTTGCTTAAATATTCTAGCCTCATGGGTACCTTCCCTACACCACTTCCACCGACTACACATCATATTGCCACTGTCGATATGATTTCAACCACAGCTTATCAATCTTTGGAATCATCTGACCCTTGGATTGTACCTAGTCCATTGGAATTCACTACACTAAGTGACACTGTACCACTTAGTACAGTCGAAACATCATATGTTTCTATCCAATCCGCTTCTCCCTCTTTGACTGACCAACATCTATTGGCACCTGACAATCGCTCGATGCCACCATAATTAAGTTCCTTGTCATCTGCGATAGACTACATTTCCCCAATTTTTCCTTCTGATGAATCTATTCTAGAAATGCTTCACATTGACAAGTTACCTCGGGATAATCACCGTCACCGATCCTTTTTTCTTCCCACTCATGAAGAAATTTGGGAATATGTACACTCTATCTCCCCTCCTAATGTTGATTTTCCCTCATCTCCCATGATTTCAACTTCTGATGATTTGGATCTGGTAGTGGACATGGTGATCTCTTCGGTAGGGATATTGGAGCCTGATCTCCTTACCCCTGCCAGGACCCTCGACATCTATTCCTTCCAGAGTGATTATCTTTCATCCAGCGAAGATCTCTTGGAAGCCATGACCAAGTTTTGTCCCTTCACATGGTGTCCTTCCAGAGCATTATCCTCTTGGAAGCCATGATCAAGACGGAGTCATGAGCATAGTTTTTCTTCTCTGTAGCAAGCTCGTTAAAAAAATGAAACAGAGGCCTTGAGCATAGTTTTCCTCTCCATAGCAAGCTCGTTAAAAAATGAAACAACAATCTGTGGATTGAACCCAGAACCCTGAGCATAGTTTTTTTTCCGTGTCAAGCTCGTTAAAAAATGAAACAGTCACCTCTCTTGAACCTTCTTTTCATCCACCCTTCTCCTTTTTCTCATCTAGTAGAGAAATTGGTGACAACCTCAAAGTCGGTGAATGAATTGAAGCTTGGGGGGCATGTCTCCAACCTTTGTTGATCATTCTGGAGTCAAGCCACTAGCTTTCAAGCTGGGGGCAGAGTACCGAGCTTAGTCTTTGTTCTTTCTCATGCTCGTAAATACATGAGAATGCATCCGGGTAAAATTTTATCTCTTTTTCGAACCTATATGGATAAAAGAAAAAGGAACCCCCTGGAGTCTCATTTAAGCTCTTTTCAAACTCTCTAAACATGAAAAGATTGTTGAGTGATATTGCTTCCTTTCCCACTCGTTAAAAGGTTTGAAAGGACGTATTTCGAGTGATAATTTATCTCCTTTTTGGCTTTGCAAGACTGACATTACGAAAAATGACAACATTGGAGTCTTCTTCGAGTCATTTTCAGACTCTCTAAAAATGAAAAACTACCAAGTTTACCTTCTCTGGACTCGTTAAACAATTATACACTGAAGGGCCCATATGGGACCGAACCCTTACTTCTTCCAATTCATTAAACAAAGGAAGAGGAACTTACCAAAGGTGAGTTATATTAGCATGTGTTACCCTCCTCGAGATCGTTAAATTAAAAATATGTACTCGTCTATCTGGATGGGGGAAAAAATTGAAGGAAGCAAGCCAAGCAGTTTTTGAGAACATTACCAGTAACTCTTAGAGTCACCATTGAACATGGCACTTTGTCTCTGCGCAGATCTTAATCCATTGAACCTCTACATTGAACCAATCCTCTAAGTTTTTCTTACTCCTTTGGGTCACCTAACGAAAGTCACAGTATCCACTGCATCATCGTGTTTTGGTCCATGTCATGTTTCTGCTATTGTGCCTCAGTGTTCAAGGGAAGTATCTGCCTCGAGAGTCATCCATCACAAATATATTGTTTCAATACCCATGTCAATCCATGTTCATTTGATCTACCAATTTACATCTCTGTGTCAATTTCGTGTCGTTGATGGGGGATACATCAAGGCCCTCCTGCGACAATTCTATTCATGTCGAATTCAACACATTATCTGGGAACTAGACTTAGAAACCAATTAGTACCTTGGGACCTACATGCCTCAATGGCAGGTCTCCTCGCATCCAACAGTGGGTTTACATCATTGACCTCTGATCATATGATTCCACGAATGTTCGACTTCAGCTCATCTATTCAGATTCGTTGGCATGTACTAGGGTACCTTGGGAATCATTGACATCAATGGTGATTTCCCTCGTGCTTGTTAACAGTTTACATCATTGACCGGTAATCAAGTGGTTTCTTCCATGTTCGACATCAAGACATCTATTTGCATGGTTAGATTTGTACTACATCGAGATCGGTAAGAAGACCCGGAGTTGAGTGATCACTCTGATATGTACTTTGCCCAGGTTGCGACAGCGTTTCTCTTGAACAATGACACATATACTGTCACATAGATCCACTTTGTATTGGTCGTGGCTATGTCTTGTCATCTCGTAGATCCACTGTGTATTCTTCATGGCTACGATCAGTTTAGGTCATGGGAGTATAGATCCACAGTGTACTTTTAGTGGCTATACCTCTTTGTCAATATAATTATGGATCCGCAGTGTATTAATGGCGGCCATAGCTTGAAAGTCTCCATCACTCAAGCATAGTTATGCTTTCCTTGCATTTGAAACATGTCATAATATTTGTTGGGTGTTTTTATGAAGCTTCTACCAGGTTCTTCGAGTCCATGCCCTTGCTGTAAAGATTTGTAAAGTGTTTCAGCCATCATTCTCTCTTCTGACCTCACACTTTAGGGGGCATTCTGTTACACATGAAATTTGTACACCTAGGTACTTCGCCCTAAGTGTCGTAAAGTGTCATATAAGTGTCTCATACACCTTTACACCATGGAATAACCTATGTCACAATCCCTAGTCAATGTGGAGGAGGGATATATTACATGAAGGCCAAAATACCAAATACACGTGAATTATTATTAATATTCATGGAAAATGAATTGATTAAGTGTGAGAATCAAGTGCACGTGAATTATTATTAATATTCATGAAAAAGAAAGTAATTAAGTGTGAGAATCCACCTCAAATTTGGTTTCCTATTTTTTAGGGAAGGTGGAGGATCTCATGGATGGTTGAAATATTTTCTCCTTAAAATCCTTGAGAGATATTTCCTCCTCAAAATCTTTAAGAGATATTTTCTCCCTAAATCTCTTAGAGATCCCTTGCTTAGTGGATCTGATGAGAGATCCTCTCCATGGTGGTTAATCCTCCAAATTCTATATAATGAGGGGTTTCCATGGAGGAAGAGAGATGGAAATTATTGTGAATCATCTAACTTATGATCTCATGAGGAAGATGTCATTTGGGACATCATCATTTGGCGTGTGAATGGTTTAAGCAAGGGTTTGGATGAGGAGAGCTTGGTGAAGCTGTTGCATTCCATCCATGGCTGTAAGTAACACTTTGTTCTCATTAATATAATATGCTTGGCCTGTTTCTTTCTAATTTTTGTTTGATCTCACATGAATTTGTCACTAGTAGATAGATTTGTTTTGAACTAATCTCGATAGAGTAGGAAGCTGGTTGTATCTTTATTTTTCTATAGGGCTTATCGAAGAGTTCAATATTGGATCTCAAATCGGACTGCGCAGGGACAAACACCAGTAAAAAGGTACTTATTCTCTCCTTCCTCCTCACACATTAGTTTATATAGATCTAAAAGGAAGTCAGTGCCCATGATAAGAATCTTCTGTCTTAGAGTTAAGAGTCTAGTTCTCAAGAGGAGATCTACCTGTTCGCAGGGATATTTTCCTACAACACCTGGCTCACTGAATCCTTGATCTATTTGTTCCTCCAAATCAATGGTTCGAATCCATTCTAATTTCTCCACTTGCATGATGGTTAACATCCGACCCACTCCTCGTTTCTTTCATGGATTCTTGTGGGACCCTCAAGTATCAACAAATGAGATCACATCTAGCCATTATGCCAACTGACGGCCTAGATCCTCTTTAGGATTCACTCCGTCAGAGCTCACCTACCCCACGGTTACTCAAGAATGCAAACAAGCCAGCTCTGATGGACAGTCAGGATCTTCCCATACCCATTATCTCTGAAGAGTAAGATCATGCCACCTATCCTTGGAGTTTAATGTCGACAAGGTCCAAGGTTGTATATTTTTTTTAAAGAAATTACAAGCGGCCACATGGCCTCCCTCTAGACACGCTGGTACTCTGCATCATCATGACATCATTCTTCCTTTTTATCTTTTCATATGTGTTTCCTGCATCATTCGATGGTGGAGATTCCTTCCCAACTGGATATCGATCCATGGTCTTTATTGGCTCCTAGAGTCCTACCATTGGAGTACCTCTACTTTATGCCTCCAGGCTAATCCAACTCTCAATCTCTGATTTTTCTTGCCACAAGGGGACCAACGATCCTAATTTATCCATATCCACCTTCGATGGATCTTAACGACTCACAATCACTTGTAGTTCCTCCCACCCGAGTCTCTTATGACCTCATCTTGGGTACTTGACACATGTACCTTCCACCTGACATATGTTTCCACATGTACTTTCCACCTAGCACAACACATGGCACACATGTTCCCAAGAAAATATGCCTCAAAAGGGCCAAAACTCCTTGACACATGGCACAATATTTACTTGACATGTGGCACCACCCACATTGTGACACATGGGTTGAGGTGGTTCTACACATCATCACGGGGTATCTGTTTTGATATTCTAGATGTTGACATGTGTCCCAAACACATTGGTTGGGGTGACATCATTCCCTTTACCGCCACTCACCAAGGAGACCTGCTAGGTCCTTGTGATAGATCAATGGCTAAGAATTATTCTAGCCCTTGTGACAGATCAATGACGAGTGTTCAATCTTCAAAGTCTTTGGCATCGTCATATTTTACTCCCACAAAGCCTCAAACATCCCAACACTAATAATTTTTATGACAATCCCATATCGAGATTTCTCCCGATCCAAAGTTCCTCAAGCCAAGCATCCTACAACTCTGACTGTGTCAACAATCCCAACTAGCAGGGAGGTTGTTTCCCATCCTAACCAATTCTTACGTTGATTGTGTGGGACCTACCATAGATCAATGGTTGCCACCTTGCCATGCTCTTACGCCGATCAATGGTTGTTATTTCTCTTCCCGTAGCCAATATTGTCATCGACATTGTTGACAACCACTCAACCATGCCAACCTTTCATATTTTGTAGACGATACATCTAAAAACGACAATCCAAATATATATATTTGTCACACAAGGTAGTCATGGTCGAATGCTTGCAGCTATTTTTCCAAAGATAGAGATAGTTGTAACCAAGGACACAAGACTCTCCATGTAGATATATTCCATACAAACACAAGGCCATCTCTAGAAATACACAATAAATCTCACAAGTCAGGTATTCATATCCATAATCACCATTTTGACCATTCAACCATATATATTTTCCAAACAATACACAGAGATAACTAAGTTACTTATGTAAAATTTAGAAGATGTTGGAAACTACTGCAGGATGTATCGCTCTCCACCCAACCATCGGCAAAGTTTCACCGACCACCACTACAACTAGCCACCCCCGAGCCAAGGTGTGATTCCATGAGAGGATATATTGTTTTTCAACAAGTTTTTAGGGATCATATATTACTTCTGCACTTCTATTTTCCTCAAACAAGAGAGTTCTCTTTCTCTCCTTTCGAATGCTTAGGTTTTTCCCCAAAACTCTTGTGTCTCTGTTGGTCTCTTGCTCTCCATTTTTCCCCCTTGTTGTCCTCTATCCTTTATTTTCGTGCATTCTTCCTCAATACCTTATGGGTCATGTCAGAATATTCTTGATGGGTACTCTACCCATCCCTTCATTGAATCTCTAAGGAGACTACCCAACTACCAGCTTGACCGGTAATCAAATTTCCAGGTTGAGGACAGTTTAGGGTTTGCATTGTTTTAATTTAATAGAGTACTGCATGGTAGGGTCATTTCAACCAATAATATCTTCCCTCTTGCACCATTCCTCTCATGACATCCTAACCTATGAAGGCCATCCATTTAGAAGTAGTTCAACATCTTCTTGTTGCATTAATAACTAAATATTTACATTACATAATTTATCAAAGGTCCATTGTCTTTTAATGATCACATAACAGGTCTATCTATAGTTTTGGTCATGATAATAATTATATATGTAGACTGGGGGAAAAATTGGTCTTACAATCCCCTCCCCCTTAAAGGAACACCTCCCTTGGTGTTCTATATGCTGCAAAAACTCTATATACAACAGTGAACAAAAAAGGGTATGCATGTTTCATGGCATCCTCCAGTTCCCGTGTAGCTTCATTGGGACCAAAATGTTTCCACTACACCTTGACCTGTGCAATGGTTCTATTATTGAGGAGGATCTCTTTCCTATCCAGTATACAACATGGCTCTGGGAGGAATTCTCCCTCTGGTTCCACCTGAATCACAGACCATTCAAATATATGAGTAGGATCAAGTATATATTTATTTAGCAATGAAACATGGAAAACATTATGTTCTTTCGGTATGGGAGGTAAAGCTAATCTATATGCTATAGGTCCCACTCTGCCTAGAATTTCAAAAGGTCCACAAAATCAAGGTGCCATCTTGGCACATGTTCCCATCATCAAGGAACTTATTTTGGGCCTAACTCGGAGATACACATGATCCCCTAATTTAAACTCTTTAGGAGCCCTATTTCGGTCTGCATAGTCTTTCTATCTATCATGGGCCACTTTTAGATTTTGTTTTATTCAAGCTACTTGTCGCTCCATCTCCTTTAGCATGTCTGGCCCAAGCGTAATTATGTCCACAGGGCTGTCCCAATTTATAGTTACATGGCATTGTCTACCATAGAGAGCCTCAAAAGGACTCATTTTCAATGACTTCTAATAGTCATTGTAGTAAGCAAACTCTACCAAGGGTAATTATTCTTTCCATTTCATGGGTTGATGCATCACATGCATCTTAAACATGTCTTCCAATAATCGGTTTACCCTCTATGTTTGTCCATCAATTTGACGGTGATAGGTTGTACTAAATAACAATCTAGTTCCAAAACCAATTAACATGAATTTCCAAAATTCTGAGGTGAATTTTGCATCTCTATCTGATATGATCTCCCTAGGCATCCCATGTAGCCTAAATATTTATTTCATAAAAATATTGGCAATATCTACTACCTTGCAAGTGGACTTTAACAGAATAAAGTGAGCATCCTTTCTCAACTTGTCCATAACTACCATAATGGCATCATTTTGTTTGACTTATTTAGGCAATCTTGTGATAAAATCCATGGAGATGGTTTCCCATTTCCACTCTGGAATAGGTAGGGGATACAACAACCTTGTTGGGTGCTTGTGCTCCACCTTAACCTATTGGCATTCCAAATATTTAGCTAAATACTCTGTTATGCCCTTTTTCATTCTTGGCTAGTAAAACAACTTCTTGGTGGTTGTTATCATTTTTGGGTAACTAGGATGACCAGTATATGGTCTTTTATGTAGTTCACCCATGATGAACCTCTTCATGTCATCACAATTTTGGATATACAACCAACCTTTGTAGGTTAACAAGACATCATTCAAAAGTTGTTAGCCATCATATTTCAGTCTTGTGGGTTCTTGTTCTAGATATGTCCTTACAGTTTTGAAAAAATCATTTGTTTCTTGTGCACTTTTGAATCTTTCCTTGATGTATGATTCATAGGTTCTTACAACTGCTAAGTTAATCAATTTGATTCTTCTATTGAGGGCATCAACCACTTTATTTTATTTTCCTTTGATGTGTTTTATTTCAAAATCAAATTCACTAAGGAGAGCCATCCATCTAGCTTGTCTAGCATTTTGTTTGGGTTGGTCAAACAAATTCCTCAATCCACTATGGTCTGTCATGAGCACAAATTTTCTTATTAGGAGATAATGTCTCCACATTTTTAATTTGTGCACTATGGCAGCTAATTTTAAGTCATGGGTCTTATAATGCATTTCATGCTTATTCAATTACTGGATTCATAATAGATTACATGCCCTTCTTGCATGAGGACTCCTCCAAGTCCTTCTTTGCATGCATATGTGCACACAAGGAAATCCTTGTTTTGGTTTGCAATCTTTAGCATAGGTGCATTGGTCAATAAATGCTTCAATTGTTGAAACCTCTCTTCACACTCAATTGTCCAAACAAATTTAACTCTTTTTTTTTTTGAAGGGAGGTTATTGGATAACCAATCTTGGGAAACCCCTTTATGAACCTTCTATAATACCCCACTAGGCGCATAAAGGATTTGATATCAGTTACAAATTTTGGTGTAGGCCAATACATAATGGATTTGATCTTTTCAGGATCAATTGCCACCCTTCCTCAGTGATGATATGGCCTAAGTAATGGAATTGTTTTTGGAAAATAACACACTTACTAAACTTTGCATAGAGCTTGTACTCTCTTAGCACTTGAAGCACTAATTTGAGGTGCTCTTCATGTTGTTCCCTACCCTTAGAATATATTAGGATATCATCAATGAAAACTAACACAAATATGTCCAAAAACTTGTTGAGCACACTATTCATCAAACACATGAAGGTGGTTGGTGCATTGGTAAGCCCAAATGGCATCACCAAAAATTCATAGTTCCTATACCTCATCCTAAAGGTTGTTTTGTGGATATCTTCATCCTTAATATGAACTTGATGGTATCCAGACCTCAAATCAATGTTGGATAAAATTGTATCACCCCTTAACTGGTCAAATAACTCATCAGTCCTCGACAAGGGATACTTATTCTTAATTGTCATTTTGTTGAGTTTTTTGTAGTTTATGTACAACCTAAGAGTGCCATCCTTATTTTTCATAAGCAAGGTTGGTGCTCCCCAAGGAGACACACTAGGTCGAATATAACCTTTTTCCAACATCTCCTTTAGTTGAAATTTGAGCTCAACTAGCTCTAGAGCACTCATCCTATAAGGTGCTCTAGACATTGGCACTACTCCATGTACAATTTCTATTGCGAAATCAATGTCTATTCTTGAAGGTAGACCTAGTACCTCTTCTGGGAACACATAATTATACTCTATCAATATAGGATGGTCTGTTGGACACAGTGACCACACTTAGAGGGGGGGTGAATGAGTGTGGTGCTCTTTTTCAAGCTTCCCCTTCACAAAACTCCTTAGTTAGCAATAACCATTTACTCATTACTTATTGTTGTCATTTATAACCAGTTAAATGTGAACATACATCAACAAGATATATCATCAATAAGTCATAATCACAAGGAACACAAAGAACACAATATGTATGTATAATTTTATTTTTATTACAGACTACAATCCTTGGGTTATCAGTAACAACTAAATAGAGTTACAACTCCACAAGAGCAACAACTCTATAATGCAAGACTCAACTTACACAACTCAACACCAACTGAGAAGAGGAATAAATCCTCAAAAAATACCAATATGTCAATAGGTACACTACCTGTCAGTAGTGCAACACGCGTATGTACGCACCCTACCAGTAGTACAGCTCACGTATGTACACGACCTGTCTATACTACATCTTGTGTGTGCCTTATGAACAGCTAGGGTTGTCTCTCGATGGAAAACTCAAATCTTCTGCAGCCCTCAGTCACATTCACTTCTTTCTTTCACTATCCAATCTGAACCATAACCAATCTCAACATATCCATACTCTCCAACAACTTATGCTTATGCTCCTCAACCATACAATATAAATGCTACTCAAACATAAGTAACCAATATACTATGGAAACCATATTAGTAATGAAACATAAGAGTATTTCTCACTCCATCAACCAACACAAACCAAATCACAACATCCATACCAAGAATGTTTCAAGCATTCACCATACAATATGCAAGAGTATCCATCAAGACAACTTTGTAACCATACCAGTGTTTCTATGGCAGATCTGAGCCCATAGAATGCAAATATGAAACTTGCTTCAGCCGTCAAGAACTTAGCACCATCTCACACTCAAATCTTCATGACTTCATCAATTGTACATGCTCTGTCTTCCTTCAGCCTGCATGTGTACGCACTCTGTCTTCTACAACCCACATATGTATGCTCTATGTCCCACTGTTGCTCGCGTACTCCTTCAGAAACTAGGGTTTTTGAACTTTTTAAAATTTCACCATCAAGATCTCATACTTACGGAAACTTGGATGCGTCCATGAGATCCTCCAGTCAATCTCTCTCTCAGAATAGATCTTCAAGATATGCTCAAGAGATTGTTTGCACAAGAGACCCTTGCCTCTTATTTATACTCTTTAAGTAGCTTCCTTAGAAGCATCTTCTATGCCACTTTGTCCACATAGCCACTTTTTTCAACTTTGCCCAATTTTCCACTTGTTCATATATCCAATAGCCACTTGAATACTTAACCCATTTTCCTCTTTTTAGGGTTAACCACTTTCCATAATTAGAAAGTTCTCCATTTACTTTATTATTTAAATAATATTCCTTGACTTTGTCACTTCACTTTATTATTTAAATAATCCTCTTTGATTTTGTCACTTCACTTTATTATTTAAATAATCCTCCTTATTTGCAAGCACTTTCACTTCTTTGACCTTTTGGGGCTTCAAGTCAACATATGAGGGTCCTCCAACTTCGTAAGGCCATAACTCTCAAACCGTGATGATTTATGTGACGTTCCACATACCACCGGAAATGGCATGAAAAGAACTATACATCTAGGATAGTTTCACTGACAAATTCATTGATCTTCATCTCATGTTCCCAAACTTAAGCATGGTTCTCTGTTAAGAACCAAGTATCAATATAGCATAGAAAAACCTCATAAAAAGTACTCAACGCCTTGAAAAAGAGATAATTTCAGATAATAAGCCTCTTCGAGGGGGAAACCTCCTTTTACCCCACGTAAATGTTCAAGTACAAGATGATTCAAAATGAAA
>ML778780.1:75927-91108 GCA_009831015.1 Picea engelmannii | reverse complement strand
GTATCTGTATGGCCTGATGTTAGGAGGAACACTCCCAGGAATTAGGTGAATTTCATGATCATGATTTCGAGTGGGTGGGAGACCTTTGGGAATATCTTCAAATACTTTGGAATGCTTATCAATGATCGTTTGGAGATCTTGAGTAATAGATGTCTTAGATGTTTGAACATCTAGTGAGAATAGTTGTGCAATAATTCCTTGATGCCCCTTTTTCAATAATTTTGTCATGTCGTGAGAGCTTATCACCTTACCGGGCTTCCCTGTGATACCTCTCAACTCAATTTCTTTTCCTTCCAATAAAAATTTCATGAAAAGTTCTTGAAAATTAAAAGCCATTGTTCCTAATGATTGTAACCATTGGATTCCTAGTACAACATCTACACCACCCATGGGTATAGCAATCATTGGACTATTCATTACATATTCCCTCATAGTAAGATTGATCTTATTGCATTTTCCTGAGCAATTGATAGTTCCTCCATCTGCAATCATTACTTGAAACTCTGGCGCTGGATATTGTTATAACCCTAAATTGCACCTCACATGCTTACCTGGCATCAGGCCAACTCATATCCCTTCCTTGCCAAAGCCATGTTGAATAAACTCTAAAAAATCCTCCTAAAACAATTAACACACGCCCTAAACCACTATTGCACACATTGGAATGTTGGCAGGCCTACTACTGCACGCGTTGGAACGCTGGCTGGCCCACTACAGCTCGCGTTTACCTAACAAAGCACAAAAACAGGAAAGTTGTCGATGGGACAAAAAGCTATGGGTCAGTTAACTGGAACTCCCAGCCATGCATGGTCGAGAGTTCGTCCAAAACCCTAGCTCCTTTTAGCCTATAAAAGAAGGGGTATGGGTACTATTTGGAGGAGGAACAAGATAGCAAAGAAACTCTGCCCAATTGCTGAATCCATTTGTCCCAACCCTTTAGCCTTTCCTCAAGCCTAAGAAAAATTCAAGCAAAGCAGTTGGAGGAAAAAGAAGAGGAGGAGCCAAGGATCAGGATAGAGGAATGGTGGCTGGTCTCTATCATTATTGTAAGTTGATTCATCTTGAGATTAATAAAAGAATACTTTTCCCGTCCCAATGCATGAGTTTTGTATGATTTATTTGATTTATGCTTAATATCTAACCCTCGAGTAGAAAAATAGCATGCATGCGTAGTGTTTTGTCTTGATTGCAGGTTGTCTTTGGAAGGAGCAGCATAAGCAAGCGGACAAAGTGCAATGGAGGATCTACACCAAACATCACTAAAAAGGTTAGTAGGTTCTTTCCATGTTTGCATGTGAAAAAGGGGTTTTGAGTTTTGGGGTGATAGGTTAAAAGCAATTTCTTTAGGGTCATTATCTGGATGCAAGTTCAGCCCTAGCTTGTTAGTCCATAGGGTATTATTTCCCAACAACAGAATTGGCGACTCCACTAGGGAATTTACTCTTAGGGTTTCCAGATTCAAGAGAGGTTTTTGGGTAGTTTAAAGAAGTAGATTTTTTGTTTCTTTGTTTGTCTATTTTCTCTTAGGTCAGAGCTAGCAGGGAACCTGGTTCTTAATACCAGTTTTTCCCTTGACTATTGCTTGACATTTATTATCGAGACACACAGAGGTACACGCGGCCTGCAGAAGGCCTGCACACGTGTAACCCACGCCCTAACCTTCTACAGCTCGCGTTTGAATGCTTACTGTAGTGGTTTTAGTAGCGTGTAGGGCTCAGAGGGCTTGAGGGGCAGTCTCCTCTTCCTTGTCAGAATTTTACATTCTCAGGGGGCTTTCTGGATCATGTTTGGGTCTTGCTGGTTCACAGTCTTGTCTCAGTCTGCTTTATTGCGTTTGTTTTCTTTTTGCAATTATTTTTTCTTTTCTGTTAAGAAGAAGCATCCAAGCCTTTAAGAGACCCTGGTTGTCAATACCAGAGGCCTTTTCAGGTCTGGGCTGCATGTTTTTGTTTTGTCTTAGCATTTATACAGACCCGTGGCCTGTGCAAGTTTTTCCCACGGGTACCCACGCACTTTTATAGCTCAGCACACGTTTGCATGCATGTTGTTTCAGTGACAGTTGCGGGCTTGACTGGTTGCTTTTCAGCCTGGGTGAGGAAGTCATCCCCTCCTGTGGTGAGAAGTGTTCCTCTCAGGGTTGATTCTAGGGCTACACAGTGAGTAGGTTAGGGCCTCTCATCCTTAGCCTGGTTTTTCTTAATTGATTGTTGGTTAAAAAGAAAAAAGAAAAAAAAAAGATTTTGTTTTATGGTTGTTAGACAAGCATAAGAGTTGGTGCTTTCTTGATTGTCGTTGTGCGTCTTCACTCTGGTTCTTTGCGATCTGCGCTTTAATCCATAATTTTATTTTGTTCTTGGTTTTGTGCTTGTTGGTATTTTTCCTTTGTTTCTTCATTTAGCAATGAAATAAAAAATAAAAAAATAAAAAAAATAAAAAAAAATAAAAAAAAAAAAACTTTTTTTTCATTTGCTTCTTTGTTTGAAGATTGAGTTTTTGCATCAGTAGCTAGGAAGAAGTCTTTTTTCATAAGTTTTTGCAGTACATTTAGAGCATAAGTAGCTCGCAGATTGAGCGAAATTCCTTTGTGTTTGCTGCATGAAATCTTAGAAAAGTTGAAAAGAAAAAGAAGTCTTTCTTGTTGAAAAGTTGTTGGTTTTTGCACTTTTTGTAAAAGTTTTTGTTTCCAAGCATTTCTTGTTCTTTTTGCTTTGAGTCTTTACACACCATCAGTTTCACCTTCATACCTTGTGACGTAAAAAATCCCATTAAAAGAAACGCTAAATAAAATCTATTAGACTTTTTGTTTGTAGGGTTCATACACTAGCTCAAGACTAGGGCCTTGGAATAGGTTGGAGAGTAAACTCTCCAAGGCCACTCAAACCAAACATTGGAGTCTGTGATAGGGAGTGTAGAAGTCCAGTTACATGGAAGTTATCTGGGACCCCCCTCTAACACAGGGGATAAACACGAGGTCACGTAAGGAAAGGTAGAGGAGATAACCCCTCCAAAGCCGGACCGAACGTAGTGGAGAACACATATCGAGGATTTGTTGAGGGATTTCGTCGTTTGCATTTGCCACGGGGCTTCGTGGGTCTCGAATCTATTCGAGTTCCTCATTTGTCTTCCAGACCATTTTCTCTCAATACCCTTGATAGGTTTCGGGCTTGATACCTTTCCCATTGTGGTCTACCCGACTATCGACTGTACCCGCCTGGTGACTGTTCACGTGCTGGCAAACTAGTTGCCAATATTTTCTAGGGACATACACAGGTGACTGCGGGGGTATACCGTGATACCTAGGACAGAAATCGAGCCATGATTTGCAAAGTATACCCGGAGGGTGCTTCCGTATTCGAGTTGCACTTGCACCGGTAAGTTGCTCTAGTGTTGGCTGTTGTAACTTTTCTTCAAAATAGTTAGTGATTGCTTGTCTTATCTCATAGGGTCTTCTTTTAGTGTGTGTTACTGTTTGAATGTGTAGAATACCTTAGTGTGTCGTGGATTTTCTCACACAGTGGAGGATTCAGAGCTCCGCCGATCATGAAGGCTTCTGGTCCTGCTGCTGGTTATACTGGAGCCACCCCTGCCACCATTGAGGCGGAAGCTAGACCAACAAGGGTCTTTCGAAGCAACCAGGTTACAAACCATTGAGCCCGAACAACTCCCGAAGGAATCAACCGCCAATCTTGGTTCGGTTGAAACCCCAAACACTGATACTTGGCCACAAGTGATTGTGCCAATTCAATTTTATGAACGCCTGTCAGTGCCTCACACAGTTATGGCAACAAATGTTGTTACTTCATCTGGGAATTCTTCTGTTCCCATCACTGTTGTCACCACAGGAGAAGCATCTCCTAACTTTCTGTCGATGGTCTAAGCCACTACGGTCTTGGTCGCAACTACGTCACACAGTGGACCGTCCCCATCCATCGTGGTGGCCACACCTCCTTTTACACCTAGTGCGATAGGCCCTTCGTTTTCATATGGTATGCCTAGTTCAGGTACCAGTCCTGCATTCACTTAATCCACTTTACAGACTTTGGGTCTGGGGGCAGGGAGCTCTAACGCTCCTCTGCAAGGTCAACTTGGGGGCATTCTTGTCCCTTTCAATGCTTTTCCTTACACTGGAGGTCATATCTCTCCTTCGTCCCCTTCGCTTGGTGGTCTGCATCAGCAGTCCGCCGGGCAGCCTACACACACAAGTTCATTTGGAGCCGGGAGTCAAGGAACACTTGCGCAAACTCTGCCGGTAGGTTCGTCACCATTTGTTTGGAACGGGACATTTGGTAATAACACTTTCGCATCCACTGCTTTCCCATCTGGGGGCACACCCATTTTTGGACAGTCTACTCCGGTGCAGGGTACTATTCCTGCACCGGGGGCACATATACCAGGACCTTGGAACTCAGGACAAGGATCCGTTCCTTCCTCTGGAATGTCGTTCTAGGGTAATTATTTCCACAGTCAATGGAACCCTGGACAGACTTCTATGCCTCTCCCATCAGGACCGGCATGGGGTAATCCTTCCCAAAGTCCGTCAAACACGATGAATGCCCAACAACCTACATCCTTTATGGGGAATCAGCCAATGATGTCTCCACAGATGCCAAACCCTTACGCTGGTCAGGGCCATGGTTTCTACTAGAATCCAGGCCAGCAGCCAAACTTTTCCTGGCAACCTGGTGCCAGTCAAACTCCAGGACCCTTTTTTCCAGGCTATCAGCAGCAACCTAAGCTACCATTCTTGGTGATGTTACACTTTCCAGATTTGACACGATTGTTAAATGATCCTATCTGTCACGATCCGCGTTGGCCTCCTATGCCAACGAAGTTTCCTTCGAACATTCCAAAGTTCGAGGCCAAGCCTAACGAAGATCCAGGTGATCACGTGACTACTTTCCACCTTTGGTGTTCATCTAACTCACTGAAAGATGACTCTGTCCAGTTGTGATTGTTTCAATGCACTCTTATTGGGAGTGCCGTGAAATGGTACATAGAGATTGATCGCTCACAATATTCTTCTTTTGGCGAACTAGCTATGGCCTTCCTTAACCATTTCCAGTTACCTGTGAGATACGACGCAGGCACAGAGCTGCTTGCTAATTTCGAACAGACGACAGCAAATCATATCTCAGATCATATCTGAGAGTGGAGATGCCAAAAGAGTCTAATCAAAGTACCAGTTCCACCAGCATTCCTGCTAGAGTGGTTCCTTAAGTCTTTAGTACCGCAATTATCCAAAGACGTCGCAACTTCTGGAGTTTTCTCCGAGGAAGATGCCATCATGAGGGCTCAATAGTTTGAGCTTATCTATTCTCAGTCTGGTTTATTATACAACATCTTGCCGGATGCACCATGATCAATTATGGATAAAACTAGACAGAAAGCTGGACCACATGCCGACGGTATTGTTGGTTCATCCCAAACCAAGCCCGCTGAGCAATTGACAAAAAAATTGCAACAGTTATCTATACAACACTCAACGGCCAGCCAGACTACTTCTTTGGCTGCTCCTCCTACCCAAACGTCGGAAGTACACTCCGTGCAGACGACTAACCCAAAGGCCAACTAGTAGCCTAAAGGGAAGAAAAAACAACAAAAGAAGGGTAAGGGGGAGAAAAAACCCACAGATAATGCTGGCGAGGGCACCAAAAAAAAACGGAAGGCGAGGTATCCGTGCAACTTGTGTGCGGAAGGCCACCCAACCCCTCACTGTCCTCGACTTGCAGAGGCCCAAAATTTTTTCACACAGCAACAGCAAGCCATGTTGACTAATCCCTTTCAGCATGGGAAAAATTTAACTCAAGCCTCTACAAGTGCCGAAGGGGGCAGCCAAGAAGCCTGCCCTCCCCCAAATAATTCCTCTTCCGCGAACGTATATATGGTTAGGGGTGATGCTTTAATAACGACTAGAGTGCATGACTATAGTAAACCAAGCGCCTCTGAGAAGGGCAAAGAAGCCGAACTCCCATCTCTTCCTCTACAGATTGAGAAGACATTGGGAGAAACGATGACACGCATCCCAAAAGGTGTGTTTAAGAGAGCTTCTCACAATCCAAACGCAAGGGCCGCCCAGAATTACTCTATGGTGGAAGATTTATTCCAAACCCCTTGTGCTATGTCCGCTCTGGAGGTCCTCCAAAGTTGCCCTGCTCAGAGGAAAGCCTTGTTGACTGCTTTAGGCTCTACTGAGACTTGTAACCCGGGTACCATCATGCTAGATACAAATGAATTAAAACCTTGTCTTCCTTACCATGTCGCGTTTGAGATAGTAGTGGCTCACCCCACGAAAACTTTTACACGTAATATCTTTCGCACGGTGGTCGACGAGGGCACCTCGACATGCGTTATGTCGTTAGCATGCTGGAAAGCCATTGGTCAGCCCGAGTTGTCTCCGTCACCTACTCTCCTCACTGCGTTCGATGGTCATTCTTTCCGACCACATGGCATCATTCCTTCTTTTCCTGTGCACTTAGGAGGAAAGACCGTGTGCGTTGAAGTAGAGGTAGTTGATGCCCCCCTCGAATATAATCTCTTGTTAGGTCATAGTTGGACTTATGCTATGCAAGCGGTGGTTGCTATAGTTTTCCGAGTCTTGTTCTTTCCACATGAAGGCCGGATAGTGACCATAGATCAATTGTCCTTCTCTAGGCCTGACCCATCTTTGGGGGCATCCACGGTTCCCATGATTGATAATCCTCAAGCCGGTGTCGTTAATGTAGGAGTTGGTTTGTGCCCATCTTTGATGGGGACTTTCGATTACCCACCTCCTCATGACGATGTCAAGTTTATATCGACTCAACACAAGGCTGAGATTTTTCACGTCTCGTCATTCTGCACGACTTACTTTCAGGATCCGTGGATTCTTCCTTCCCCATCTGCAACGATGGATGAGATAGGGCACTCTGGCATGTCCATGCCCTTGTCAACCGCTGAAGTAGCGTACTCTTTAGTCCAGCAAGCTTCAGCTACTCCTGATTCTACTCTCGCACAAGAGTCGGATCCACCTCTAGAGCCTATCTGGGCTCAGGGTTCTCTCGCCAATACCGATTCGTTAGACTTAGTCTTGCCTTCTGACGAAGCAGTTATAGAGGTAATGAATAGTCTGGACAAACCTTGGGAGGATCTTCATCACAGATCATATTTCCTTCCAGAGTTGATCCGAATCGAGGCAAGAGAATTCACTATCACCATGACAGGAGATCAGTTGTGTCCTATTAACCTCTTAGCTACACAAGAAATTTATGTTGAGGGAAATATGGAGACTATCACTGAAACTATACCTATCAATATCTCCCGAAACCCTGGCATCGTGGAGAATGTCTTCGTCAGAGCGGATTGCTCCCCTGAAGAGATTCAAATTTACACGGATCTTTTCAAAGAATTCCGCGACGTTTTTTCCTGGTCTTATGAGGAAATGCCAGGCTTCGATCCAAAAATAGTTGAACATGAAATCACAACGTATCCTGATGCTAAGCCTGTTCAACAGAAGCTTCGTAAAGTTAATCCTAGGAAAGCAGTAGCCATTAAAGCTGAGGTTGAGAAATTGCTTAAGGCAGGGTTCATTTCCCCTATTCATTTGACTCAATGGGTGTCAAACCCCGTGCCGGTCGATAAAAAACAAGGCACGATTCGTGTATGTACCGATTTTTGTGATTTGAACAAGGCATGTCCAAAAGATAATTATCCAACCCCATTCATCGATCAGATCATTGATGAATGCGCCGGTTGTGAAGACTTTTCGTTCATGGATGGTTTTTCAGGATATAATCAAATCCAAATCAAACCTGAGGACCAACACAAAACGACATTCATTTGTCTGTGGGGTACATTTGCCTATCGAAAGATGCCTTTTGGTCTCAAGAATGTTGGAGCCACTTTCCAGTGGGCCATGTCTTTTGCGTTTCATGACCTCAAGCATATAGTCGAGGCCTATCTAGATGATTTAGCATCATGCTCTCGCAAGCGAGAGGATCATCCTACACACCTCCGACTAATCTTCAAACGCTATCGCTACTTCAGGATTCGCTTGAATCCCAACAAGTGCAGTTTTTGCGTCACGTCAGGATGTTTTTTAGGTTTCATTGTTTCAACAATAGGGATCATGGTCGATCCTCTTAAGGTGGAGGCAATAGTCCAGTTGCCCCCCCCACGCACAATCTTACAACTTCAAAGTCTTCAAGGCAAGGTGAACTTCTTATGACACTTCATTGCCAACTATGCCGAAATCACGAAGGGCTTTATGCATTTACTGAAGAAAGATGTTCCCTTTTTCTGGGACGAAACCGCTCATTTCTCTTTCGATGCATTAAAACATGCCCTCACTACCGCACCTCTGCTACGGCCACCGAACTATAACAAAGACTTCTTATTATATCTGGTTGTTGAAAAGTCAACCATAGGCATGGTTTTAGTTCAGGAGGATGATTCATTTTCCGAATACGTGATCTATTACCTGAGCCGAGGCCTCGTAGGACCGGAACTTAATTATACCCATCTTGAAAAACTCACGTTGGCAGCAGTTCATGCTGTTCAATGGTTCCGTCACTATGTTATGTTTCATAAGACCACCATCGTTGCCATCGTGAATCCATTCCAGTACATGTTGACACGATGAGTTATTGGCAGAAAAATCAGTAGATGGATGGTAATCCTCTAAGAATTTGACTTAGACTTCATTTCAGCCAAGTCCAAAAAGTCATTGGTCTTCGCAGAACTTATCTCGGAGCTTCTGGTTGAGTCAGGTGACGTTGTGCCTGAGGAATCGCCTATCCAGGGGGATATGTTTTTGATTGATTCTTCAGACCCCTAGTATGGAGATATACTGATCTATCTCCAGACTTTGAAGTGCCCCACCTCTACTTCTCGTGATGAGTGTCGGAGGATACGCCATCAGGCCAAGAACTATCTCATACTCAATGATACATTGTATCGGAGAGGTGTAGACTGCATCTTGCACCGGTGTCTCACTCATGAGGAGGCCGTCATAGTGCTCAATGATTGTCATACAGGAGCCTGTGGCGGTCACTTGTCCAGGTTGGAAACAACCCAAAAGATTTTATGAGCAGGTTACTTCTGGCCCACACTCATGAAATATTGTATCGAGTCGGTCAAGAAGTGCCATCCGTGCCAAATCTTCTCACGGAAGATGAGGGCACATCCAGCTCCCATGTTTCCTGTCATCACCATCGGTCCCTTCACTAAGTGGGGGATTGATTACACTACATGTAACCCCCCAGCAGCAAGGGGGCACCGCTATATCATTGTAGCTGTCGACTACTTCACTAAGTGGGTCGAAGCTATGCCGAAGTTCAAAGATGATGGAGAGACTGTAGCTCTCTTATTATTTAACCAGATTATAGCACGGTTCAGCGTCCCGAGAGAGATTGTCACTGACCATGGCAGTCACTTTCAGAACCAAATGATGTCTGAGTTAACATCAAATCTTGGGTTACGGCAAGAACACTCATCACCTTACTATCCCCAAGCCAATGGGCAGGTGGAAGCTGTAAACAAAACTCTTAAGATGATTCTACAGCGAACTATCAACTCAGCCAAGTCGAATTGGCATTTGATGATATACTTGGCATTATGAGCTTACCGGACCTCAGTTAAGACTGTAACTGGTTTCTCACCTTTCCAACTCGTTTACGGGCTGGAGGCAGTCTTGCCCATAGAATGTCAAATTCCATCTCTGAAATTGGCAGTACAGTTATTGCTAGACACTTCTCCGCTTGAAGAACAGTTAGTACACCTTGAGCAGCTTGATGAACAGTGTCGTGATGCGGCCCTGGCCAACGAGGCTCATAAACATAAGATCAAGTGTCAATATGATAGGTCCATTCGTCCTCAGATTTTCTCTGAGGGCGACCTTGTCCTGGTCTATGACCAAGATAAGGACCCCCTGGGGGCAAGAAAGTTTAAACCCATGTGGTTCGGACCCTTCATTATTAAGGAGGTTTTAAAAAAGGGCGCTAATCGTCTGGTCGATTTTGAAGGGAATTCTTTGGCAGAGCCTAGAAATGGGCTCTACCTCAAGAAGTATTACTCATAGAATGGTCACTGTGGGTAACTTTTTGTAACATATGTATAGTCTTTGTACTGTTACTTTTTTACGTTTCTTTTAAAACGTGTTATGAACGTGTCATTGATGTTATATTTCGTCAATATGGTAGATTTCAAATGAGTCTGAGGTGTTCGTTGGGTATGCGGACGGTGCTAGTCGACACACGTGGAGGCTTGCCTCCGTAGCTTGGGTAATCTTTACACCACAGGGTCAGTTGTTATCTTCCGGAGGTATATGCTTAGGTGACACCACAAATAATGTTTCTGAGTATAGTGCAGTTATTGAGTTGCTTCGTGACGCTTTTTCATTGGGTATCTCTCGTCTCTGGGTCTATCTAGACGCTCAACTGGTTGTGTTGCAGCTAAACAGAATATACCAGGTGCACGACCCAACTTTACACCGACGATTCCTTAGGGTACATCTCTTGGAACGCAACTTTGATTATATTACATATTTTCATGTTCGTAGGAGTCTAAATCAAATCACAGATACTCTAGCTAATCACATTTTAGATTTGGCATCTTGCTCACACATAAAAAGATCATGATCATACACATGTAAATACATTTTTGAACACATAATCCATAAGACACACACAAAAAAAAAAACCATATATAAACATCATAAAATCCTTAGAGTACATAGATGGGCGCAAGCGCCTCAAAAAGTGGGAACCACAATGAGTCACTGGGGCTTATGCCCTCAAAAAATATATACATATCAGTGCTCGTGGCACATAAAAGTCTAAAAGTCTGTTCAGGGCCTATGGGCCCTGTTATACTCAAATACAGCCTGACCCAAATGCCTAAACAATCGGACCCATGTTCGAGGTACCCCCACAATATGAGTCTGCAAGGAGGGCAACAAGTCCTTTATCTCTACCATGGGAACTGTGTGAGTGAGCACAGTGAAGTTTCGCTCAATCCGCCTAAGAACCCTCTCAGCCTCTCCTGCTGGGAGGTTCTCTGCCACCGCTGCTCCCCCGGCGGCGGCAGCTGTGGCCTCTGGCCGTGGGCGGCGCCTGTTCCGTGCATAATCGGCAGGTCGCATGGGTCCCACATTTGCACGCAATACAATGTTCACCCATCAAAAAAAAAAAAACTCTGTTATACAAAAACATGATATATATATCAAAAAGACATAAAAATTACATATGCAAACAAAAAAAAAATTGTATAGGCAAAGACTTACCCATCTCGCCTCGCTCCTCACCAGGAGGCACTGGTATCGCTAGATCTCTGGAAAAATCAATCCCTGCATATGGGTAATCCTCAATAGCTGGGATCTGTCATGACAGCCAGGAAAAAAAGTCCTCATTGAAGGCCTCTATGGTCCTTCCACCACCCTGGCGCGGCAGCAACGCTGCCCATCTGCACACTGCGGGGAAAGTAGCCAGATGTCCTCGTACTGTCAACCGAGGACTAAAACATGGAACTCTCTCAATGAAAAACGAACACAGGATGGTCCCAAACCCAAAGTTCATGTGTGTCTGTTGTCTGCAAGTTGTCAACTGACCTGTCATGCTTGCTAATAGTGTGGTACTCCAGTCAAAAATTTGTGCATTCATGCACTGGATTGCACAGTTCATCTATGCGCGCGAAGCCTGATGCATGGCTGCAGAGCCGGTAATTCGCCCAATGAGTGATAAGATAGTCTGAAGGGCAAGGCTGGTAATCCTACTAACAGGTACCGAGGACGATCTCTGATCAGTACCAGCCTCACAGTACTCCTCTATCAAGTCCGAGACTTTGCTCGGCCCCGCAAGAAAAGTCTGAAAGTTGACGGGTTCCCCTCTCCTCGAGAGGCCCGTCAAAAAGTAACTATCCTCAGTGGTGGGCACCAAGGATTGCCCCTCTATCATGAAGGCCTCTGCATCAGGGTGCCAATAGTCAACCAGGGCATTCAACAGCCTTGGTTGCGCGTGCATAAATGGACACAAAAAGAATTTTACTAAACCACACTGCGTCAGTACGGCCATAACGTTCGGATCTGCAGCCACTAACTCATTGGCAGCCTCGTGCTCCCTCTCCCTCCACTGAACATACATCCTGCCAACACAACAAAGCCAAAAGGGGGGATCAATACTTATTTAAAAACCAATTTTTTCATCACGCGGGGGGTACCCGCGGCCTGTCGAGGTGACTGTCGCGAGTACCCGTGGGCAGGATTTTCCCTGCCCGCGGGTACCCACGGGTTGTACCTAGACAACTCGCGTTTGCCTAGGGCCGACCTCTTTGAGGTCGACGGCCACTCCCCAAACACACTTAAATGCAATAAATGAAGTATTGAATTGCAAGATGAGGGAGTTTGTACTTACTTGGTCCAAGCAGAAGTCCGTTTCATCCACTGTAGCTCCCGGAATCACGATCTTTGGCAAAGGGGGTCTTTTGGCTCCAGAGTTAATTTCCAAATCAACAATGGTGATAATGAGCTGCCAGCTTCTATTTATAGACTTTTTGGCCTCTTTTTGTCACTTTTTTGGGCCCCTTTATCAGATTCTTTATACCTAAAACCATTTTGAGTGGTCTAGGAGTTATATGGTAGGGATTTGATCAGGTTTTGGGACAATTTTTATTGAGTTTCAAAAAATAAAAATAAAAATATATTGACGGTCCATAAAAAAAAAAATTCAAAAATCAACTTGAGCATATAGGGTAGGATTTATTTCCAATTGTTGCATCTCGTTGCCTTTTGTTCTTATAATATAGGATCGATCCCATCCGGTTGTTGCACAGAACCGTCACATCTACTCTAGAAGTGTCGCAACTTGGTGGTAGAGATTGCCAAAACATGGATGCCCTAGGTAGTTCCTGGTTGCATTATGGTGTCCATGCCGTTTCTAACAACACTGTAGGCTCGGGAGTCCGTGTAGTCTTTCCTGAAGACAAGTTTGAGCCTCATCCGCATGGGTCTTTTTCACTCATTGTCTTACCCTCCCGACTCCCAAAACATAATGGGTCTCCTTTTAAGCCCTTTTCAGACCCTCTAAACATGAAAAGATTGTCTAACGATCTTGTGATCTTTCATGCTCGTTAAACTGAAATTTGAAGTCACGTCTATCCGGCAGTAGTTTACCCCTTTTTCGGTTCGGATGGTCAACTGTATGAACAAAGGAATACTCTATTGAATTCCAGTTCTTTAGAAGAGTATCCTCAGGTATAATTTTATTTCTTTTTCGGGCCCGAGGGACTAAATTTACGAAAAGGAAACCCCTCCGGAGTCCATAGTTAAGCTCTTTTCAGACTCCCTAAAATTGAAAAGATCACCGAGTGACCTTATTCTTTCACACTCGTTAAAATGGCCCAGAAGAACATTCCTGATGGATTCCATAGTTAATCTTTTTTCAGACTCCTTAAAATTGAAAAAATAGCCGAGTGATCTTGTCCTTTTCACACTCGTTAAAATGGTTTTGAATTGACGTCTCATCGGTGCTAGTTTATCCCTTTTTCGAACCGACTAGACTATGGACGAAAAAGGTACCCCAATGGAGTTTCCTTTTATGCTTTTTTAGACTCTCTAAATATGAAAAATCACCGAGCTTCCCTTCTTTGGGCTCGTTAAACTTACATCAAAGGACGTTACCATTGTGTGTTCTATCAACCGCATTTGCATCCTTTACCCATCAGCCTAGTAATAGTTTTCCTTTGCGTCTTAACACCTTTGGCCACTGGAGGATTTTTCACGAGTATCATTTCCCTAGAACATCAGTCTTGTCCTTGTGCCTTGAGCTTGTATGTTTTTTGTACTCGTTCCTCCATTGTACCATAATATTCCTTTATTCTTTTTTCCAAATCATCAAAAAGAACAAAAAAATCAAATATACCCCAAAAAGAGGATGGGAAAAGTATTTTCTTTATTGGTAGCATCATGAGTCGTCCTTGGATAAAACACATCTGTCCATTTGATTCATCAGACTTTGGAATGTAGTACGACCTTAGGAAGCTTTGCTCGCTATATATAGTTGTGTCCTCCACCGTTTGGTTACTCTTCCAAACATATGGAGAGTTTGCGTTGCCTCCTGCTTCGTAGACTTATGATTAACAGATATGTTGCCTGAGTCTTATCACTTGTCGTGCTATTGTCCAAGGGAAGTTTATCACTGAGCCTGAGTTGGCCCCTCTGCAATATGTCTCTTGTCCACATACCCGGCCATCCTAAACGTCCAATCAAGTCTTTGTTCGAAATCACTGAAGCCTTCAGTCCGATCATCAAGATTATCAAGTCCATAACCGACGAGCCATCGAAGACCTCTGGGTAGTGCAGTGGTACACTCATATTACACTCCTACCCGAGTTTTAGAAGATTTTGAAGTTGATTGCTCGAGCTCTGAAGTATATCCATCAGGCCGAATTAGCTTCTGAGAGGTGGATACTTCATAGGTATATCTTTCTAAATTCGAGATGTAGCTCCGTTGTGTATTGTTCGCGGCTACTCTTCATAGTTGTTTGACATGGATCTACAGTGTATTTGATTGGTAGCCATGGTTCTATTTTATCCCGAGCATGGGTATGCCCGCCTTGGTGAGACATTTGATATTTTTTGCAGATGGTACCTCCTGATTCCTGATTTCCGGGCTCACTCATTCAGCATAGCAGTACAGATTGGTAAAGATTGGTAATGTATTTCAGCCATTAGATGCTCTTCTGACCTCACACATTAGGGGACATTTGTTATAACCCTAAATTTCACCTCACATGCTTACATGGCATCAGGCCAACTCATATCCCTTCCTTGCCAAAGCCATGCTGAATAAACTCTAAAAAATCCTCTTAAAACAAGTAACACGCGCCCTAAACCATTACTGCATGCGTTGGAATGCTGGCAGGCCTACTACTGCACGCGTTGGAACGCTGGCTGGCCCACTACAGCCCGCTTTTACCTAACAAAGCACAAAAATAGGAAAGTTGTTGATGGGACAAAAAGATATGGGTCAGTTAACTGGAACTCCCAACCATGCATGGCCGAGAGTTCATCCAAAACCCTAGCTCCTTCTAGCCTATAAAAGAAGGGGTAGGGGTACTATTTGGAAGAGGAAAAAGATAGCAAAGAAACTCTGCCCAATTTCCGAATCCATTTGTCCCAACCCTTTAGCCTTTCCTCAAGCCTAAGAAGAAT
>ML778780.1:60491-73060 GCA_009831015.1 Picea engelmannii | reverse complement strand
AATAATCTAATATGCCCCAATTAAGGGGTAATAAATAACATTACTAATCTAATATGCCCCAATTAAGGGGTAATGAGCCAATATTAGGGCTTAACATTCTCTAACCATACTTCTAGGATAACTCAACCGCAAAGCATCTTCCCATGAGGGCTTTCACCATAAGGGGACCACTTTGGAGTTCATCCATTTTCACTCCTTATCAAGACAATAATGAGTTATCTTTATATAAATCCAACTATGCATCATATATCAATGAAGCCACATCGATCCATCTTCATCTATGCATCATGTATCAATGACAACCCATTGATCTATCTTCATCATGCATCACATATCAATGAAAACTCATTGATCCATCTTCATCTATGCGTGACATCATATGACTATGATTCCAATTGACATCATTCCATTCACATCAAGGACAATACATATTACATCAGTATGTTATGACAAGACATTGTTTTTTTGACATCAATCAATCAATCCTTTGACATCAACCTTTTGACATCAATCATTTTGACATCGATGACAACATGATCCAACAATCTCCCCATTTGGCATTAATGGAAATACCAACATTGATGTCAACACCAATCATTGATGGAAACATGTAGACAAGGAATTTCTCTACATCAATAGCCATCTCAATCACATCAATGTGACTATCTCTCTCCCTTTGACATCAATGGAAAGGGTTCATTCTCCCCTTGGGGTTTCTCCCCCTGTCTAAATGCCTTTGATCTTCCTTTGAATAATCTCTCCCCTTGTGAACAAGGGATGTCACTATGATGTAATACTGAAATCATATCACCCATGCTCCCCCTGGAATCATTCCTGCATCTATGTGACCAATGATCCCCCTGGAACCATGCCTATGTCCTTTGCATCTGATAAATATCTCCTCCTGGAATCATAGGAAGAAGAATGATTCTCCCTATGGATATGTCTCTCCCTATATTGTCTACAATATGAACAATATGCTACCACTGCAATATGCTTTTGTTTCCAATGCTACTGCTCAACCGAAACATAGATCAACTGCTCTTTATATGACTATCCTTAGACTTGTCCATGCATCAAAACTCATGCCATACCATCCATCATGAAGAAAGAGATATGTCAACAATGAAAATAGAGAATCATGAATAAAACATCAACCAAGTACATCTTGTTCCACATTGTGTGTCCACCATGCACAACACCCATGTACATCAACTATGTACATAAATACCATACAATATACCATAAGATATCACAAATGGAGTGTATCAACCATATGTCAATAACATGTGCCAACTGTGTATCCTCCATATGCTCCATGTGCCACAAACAAGTGTCATATCACCCATGGTATCCCTCCACCATGAACCAAGTTCCATAACCATGTGTCTCAATCAATCAAGTGTCTTAATTATATCAACCCATATATCATGTACCAAAGTAATTATGCTAAACAAGTAATATCAATGGTGTACTTTAGCCAAATAATATCATCCACATACATATACCATCTATGAGTGCATCAATCATTGCACTAATCATGTATCACTACATGTACAAAGAAAGTGCATCAACCATGCACCAATACCACAACAAAATGAACCATAATCAAGAGGTGTCCTCATACTTGTATGTCATATCCACCATAAAACATGTGCCAACCATATTGCTAGTAGGTGCCTCTAACAATGTACCAAAAGTGTATCAATCATGCATCAACTATAGATCAAGCTATGACTCATCAATGGTGTACAACATGACCACTTCATCAAATCATCAACTACATGTCTCAATATGTAGCCCATCCATATGCCAAATGAAAGAACCAAGATATCCAACAAATATGCTTCCAATAATACATCGTAGAATATATCAATGAAACTCAAATATGTACCAACCATGTACCCCAATAGATTAGCCTCATCCTCCATTCACTACAGCAAATACTAAGCAACCAACAATACATGAACTAGAAGTGTGTCTCGATAGATCAATGACATCTCTAGCTAGCATCATCATGATATATCTCATAACCAAAGTGTTATAACTTCATTGTCACAACCAACATTGTTCTTCAACAGAAAAAAAAAATGTCTTACTCCATACTCTAGGGTTAGTATCATGCATACAAAATAATCTTTCAACACTCAACCATATGTCACCACCATACATACATCAATCATGTATGCCAACATGTAATCATGAAAACCTGCAGCAAACAATGTCAGACCCTACAAAAAACCATGTCAGACCCTGCAACACAGAGTTATACCATCATACCATGTTGCATTTTATATGCATAGCCTTTTTCCCAAGGCTTTACCACAGATATGTGGCCTGTTGCACAGACAACTCGTGTATGTACGCAACCTATTCATAGGTCATTTCGCGTATGTATGCGACTGTTACCATTGTAACCCACGTATGCTTCTGAAGATGACAACCTTGAGCTTCCCTTAAGGCTGTCATTCTACTCTGGTTGTTCGGTCTTCTTTACCCACTTCTGAAGGTGTCCCTGCTTATCAGAACTTGAGCTTTGAGCTTCCATCTTTTCAAAAATTTATTCCTTCCTAAATTCATGCCTTCTTCTAGTCATGCTATATGAAGTCCTCATCATGGACTTTCTTCTTGTGTTCCATCAATCCTGGGATTTGTTTCCAAATCCACTACAGTTGTAGCATCTCATGATGTGACAGTGAGCAGCAATGTGTCCTACTTGATTACATCTCCAACATCTTAAGGTGTTATGAAATCTTTCATTATCTCTCCTTGCATACAATCTGCACTCCAAATATTTGTGACCATATTCATTACATGAGTAACAATGACCATGAAAAACATTTTCATACCTTTGCTTTGGTGTCCATCTTGAAGGTGTCTCTCTTCTTTGAGGTGTAAATATGGCTTCTTGATGTCTTCCTTGCTTTTTTCTTTTGAAACTTTCCTTGCCTTGTGTAGATGGTTGACTTGCAACATTATTTCCATCCTTTGAGAGTGAGGGACTTACCTCATGCTTCTTTGAGGTTCTTGCTTCAACATGTTTAGCTTCGTTGTTGTATCCAAGACCTGATTTATCATTTGGTGATCTTTGACTATCCAAGATCTCATTCAAGATTATTGAGCTTTTCAAGAATTTGTTTGACTTCTCTACTTTCTTTCTAAGATCAACAACTTCAACTTCCAACTTATGACATGACTCTTCCTTTTCATTTACTTGATTCTTTAATAGTTCCTCTATTCTTTTGGCTTCTTCAATTTGGGTATTGAGATGGATATTAGCTTCAAGACTTTTGCTAATCTCATCATCTAACTTCTTATTCTCTTCTATTTCAATCCTTAGTCTTTTTATCTCTTCTTCTTTTTCTTCTAATTGAGTCATTTTACTTTCTTCTTGTTCCTTGAGCATTTCCTTTAACTTCAAGATATGCCTTTGATTCTTCTTAAGAAACCTTTTAGTGTTATTGGAAAGATAGCTATATTCTATGTAACAATGGTCATAGTTGTATTCAAATAGACCCCATTCAACTTTCCTTTTAAGCTCATATAGTTATTCTTCTACTTTTTCCATGGGATAACCATCATCTAACTCTACGCATACTATCTCTAGATTTTCTTCTTCACTTGTAGAGAAATATTCAACATCATCACATTTTGAAATATTGCAATCGAGGGTTTTTGGAGATTCTTTACCTTCATTGATCCTGATGGAATTGTATTCAAGGTCTTCCTTTTTGCCAACATCATCACATTTAGAATCATTGCAAATAGAGGATTTTGGATATTATTTACCTTCATTGTTCTAGATGGAGTTGTCTTTAGTGTATTCCTTCTTGCTTTGGTATGTCTTCTCTATCTTTAGCCATATATCCTTGGTGGAAGGGCATTGTCCCAAGCTCTCTTTGATAGAACTTGAGAGTCCACTAAGAATGGTCTTGAGAGCCAATGCGTCATTCTTCTTCTCTTCCCTTTGAGCTACAAACTTTGACTTGTTCTTCAAAGCAATTGATCCACCAATAGTTGCCTTCCAAATACCCACTCCTATTTCCTTCAAGTGCACTTTCATTTCTATTCTCCATGTAGAATAATTTTCCTCATCAAGGATTGGAACTTCATCATCCATTTGTGTGTCCATGGATCTCCTCCAATATTTTTAAGGATTGTAGTGAAGGCCTGCTCTGATACCAATTGTTGGACACACCGACCACACTTAGAGGGGGGTTGAATGAGTGTGGTGCTCTTTTTCAAGCTTCCCCTTCAAAAAACGCCTTAGTTAGCAATCATCATTTACTCATTACTTATTGTTGTCACTTATAACCAGTTAAATGTGAACACACATCAACAACATATACCAACAACATATATCATCAATAATTCATCATTACAAGGAAAACAAAGAACACAAGATGTATGTACAATTTTATTTTTATTATGGACTACAATCCTTGGGTTATCAACAACAACTGAATAAAGTTACAACTCCACAAGAGAAACAACTCTATAATGAAAGACTCGACTTACACAACTTAGCACCAACTGAGAAGAGGAATCAATCCTCAATAAATACCAATCTATCAAAAGGTATGCGACATGTCAGTAGTGCAACACGCATATGTATGTGCCTACCAGTAGTACAACTCATGTATGTACGCGGCCTATCTATACTATAGTCTGAGTGTGCCTTCTGAACAACTAGGGTTTTCTCTCCATGGAAAACTCAGATCTTCTACATCCCTCAGTCACATTCACTTTTTTCTTTCATTGTCCAATCTGAACCATAACCAATCTCAACATATCCATACTCTCCAAAAACTTATGCTTGTTCTCCTCAACCATACAATATGAATGTTACTCAAACATAAGTAACCAATATACTATGGAAACCATATCAGTACTAAAACATAAGAGTGTTGCTCAATCCATGAACCAACACAAACCAAATCACAACAGCCATACCAAGAATGATTCAAGCATTCACCATACAATATGCAATAGTATCTATCAAGACAACTATGTAACCATACCAATGTTTCTATGGCAGATCTAAGCCCATAGAATGCAGATATGAAACTTGCTTCATCCGTCAAGAACTTGGCACCAACTCACATTCAAATATTCATGACTTCATCAACTGTACACACTCTATCTTCCTTCAGCCCACGTGTGTACGCGCTTTGGCTCTCTGCAACCCGTGTATGTACGCTCTATGTCCCATTGTTGCTCGCGTACTCCTTCAAAAACTAGGGTTTTTGAACTTCTGAAAATTTCATCATCAAGATCTCAGAATTACGGAAACTTTGATGCATCCATGAGCTCCTCCAGTCAATCTCTCTCTCAGAATAGATCTTCAAGATCTTCTCAAGAGATTGTTTGCACAAGAGACCCTTGCCTCTTATTTATACTCTCTAAGTAGCTTCCTTAGAAGCATCTTCTTGGCCACTTTGTCCACATAGCCATTTTGACCAACTTTGCCCAATTTTCCACTTGTTCATATATCCAATAGACACTTGAATACTTAACCCATTTTCCTCTTTTTAGGGTTAACCACTTTCCATAATTAGAAAGTTCTCCATTTGCTTTATTATTTAAATAATATTCCTTGACTTTGTCACTTCACTTTATTATTTAAATAATCCTCTTTGATTTTGTCACTTCACTTTATTGTTTAAATAATCCTCCTTTGCAAGCACTTTCACTTCTTTGACCTTTTGGGGCTTCAAGTCAACATATGAGGGTCATCCAACTTCGTAAGGCCATAACTCTCAAACAGTGAGGAGTTATGTGACGTTCCACATACCACCAGAAATGGCATGAAAAGCACTATATATATAGGATAGTTTCAGTGACAAATTAACAGATCTTCATCTCATTTTCCCACACTTAATCATGGATTCTCTAACCATACTTCTAGGATAACTCAACCACAAAGAATCTTCCCGTGAGGGATTTCACCATAAGGGGACCACTTTGGAGTTCATCCATTTGTACTCCTTATCAAGACAATAATGAGTCATATTTATATCAATCCAACTATGCATCATATATCAATGAAGCCACATCAATCCATCTTCATTTATGCATCATATATCAATGACAACTCATTAATCCATATTCATCTATGCATCTTATATCAATGACAACTCATTGATCCATCTTCATCTATGCATCTCATATCAATGATAACTCATTGATACATCTTCATCTATGCATGACACCATATTACTATGATTCCACTTGAAATCATTCCATTCACATCAAGGACAATACATATTACATCAGTATGCTATTGTTGAGTCCATTTTTATGCTTCCATTTTGCTCTATAAACCATACTTTTGCCTCTTTATCCATCAATTTTGCCTTCATTTCATTCCATATTTTCCATGAAACAGCCTATGCAAGGTATATTTGTCATTCTTTAGCTTAAGAATTGAGTTTTCTAAATTTTAGCATTAAAATTGAAAATTTATCAGAAATTACAGGATTTGACTAAATCTCGTAAAAGCTCTGTGATTTGTATACTTGCAGGACACCTGGGCGAAATATAAAACTTGGGTCGTGTTCCCAGATGTACAAGGATGGATAATGAGCTATCAGATTCTAAATCTGAACCTTCTAGATGTTCGGTCAACGCTGGTCAAACAGGGCTACTTCAGCAAAAAATGCCCTGTTTCAACCTTAAATTGACCAGTCTTGGATTTTCGTGGGATTTGACCATATATTGTGGATCTGGAGGAGGCATTCAACCCTCCTAGGATATTATATATCTGATCATGATATTTAGGAGACTTATTAGCATTTTTAGTTTCAAGACTCTTGTATAAATACTCTTAAGCTTAGACTAGTAAGACAATCTTGATGTGAATGAAGAAACTTGAGAATTTGCACTCTTGAAGATCAGCTCTGTGTTTTTTTCCTATGAATGCTTATGATATGATGATTTTAATGATGTTGGAATCTCTTTCTTAGCTGATTCAACTCAAGTGTACCAGTGAAGCATTGGAGGGCCCCCATTGCTAAACTAGTACACTCTTTCTTTGTGTTCTTTTTCAAGTACATGTTTTAGATCAGATCTTGTTGTAGATGAGTTTTATTTTGCTGTAGTTATATGAATTTCATATCTAAGTTACATGCTTAATGTTTTCAAGCCTTACTCATATTGTGAATGATTTCTTGAATGAGAATTCAATGTGTAGTTTGACCTCAAGCATTAAGATAGCCTTGAATGCTTTTTGAGTTATTTATGCTTTCAGTACTTTGATTTGATTTGATGATAGTTGTTAATGATTGAATGAAAGAAGACAATGAATGCATCTCTTGAATAAGAGTTTTGTTCTTCTAACATTTGAAAGGTCTTAGAACTAGTTCGAACATCTCTTGAATGCTTATTGTTTTTACTCTTTAGAAAAACAAGTGTTGATTACTGTTATGAGATCTATGAAGATGACTTCTGAATAGAAGCTTAGCATCTCTTTCATATTCAGCCTTAGAATAGGTTTTGGTTTATCTCCATTAAAGATAAAAACTATCTCTAAATCCATATACTTTGGACGTGCCTCTAAGTTTTACAAACACCGGATTGACAATCATTTGCACTCTAATTTACTTGGGTAGATTGGAGCCTAACATTTTTGCGCCGTTTCCGGGGAGGCATATTTAGAGATATAAAAAAAAACATATATACTCATAAAATAAAAAAATACAGCATAGAAGTGATTTTAAATTATGTTTCTTTAGCCCCCGGGGGGGCATCTCAATTGGCAAGTGCCGTGAAAATGAAGTTCCATGAGGTTTCGAGTTCAATTCCCCCCGACTTACCTTGTGTGCTGTGTAAGGGGCATCGTGGGCACACCTGGAGATTATAGTGGTAGCGGTTGGATAACACGGCCACGTGTAATGCGAGCACGTGCCCAACTAGTTGTTGATTCCTCCAGACACACACAAAAAAAAAAAAATTATGTTTCTTTATGTCTAAACCTAGGGATGATAAAGGCATATTTTCAAAACAAAACCCCCCCAAAACTAATCCACCATCTGTAGGAGCAGGAACATCTACAACTGAATCTACCACACCAACTGTTGGAAAGATTACTTTAGAAGAATTGGAAGAGAAACAACGTTCAGGACAAAGGTTAACTCTCATAGAAAGACAAGTTCTATTGGCTTATGAAGTAAAGAAGAAACAAACACAAACAGAAATATCTTCTGTAGGAAAGCAAAAATAAAAACAAATTGTTTTTGAACAAATATAACAACCTCTTTTTCCAACAGAAATATCTGACTGTACAACAGAAAACTTCTTTGAAATGTCAGAAGCTAATAGACAAGAAAGGGAGAGAATGGAAAGGGAATTAGAAAGGAAAAGAAATGAAGAAAGAGGAAGGAAAGAACGAGAAGATAGAGAATCACATCGAGAGTAGGCAAGAGGAAATGATGAAGAAGAAAAAGAAGAACATACTACATTTGCATTTCCTAGTTGACACACGAACCCTTTTAGGAGATGACATAAAAATGAAAAATATCCCTCCCTCTGTTCTTCCAAATTTCTTTGGTTTGACTACTGAAGACCCTGATTCTTTCATGTTTGAATTTGACATCGTTTGTAGAACATATGGATAATATACCAATGATGCTCAAAAACTTCGTTTATTTCCTGCAACTTTGAAAGGATATGCATTAAAATTGTTCATGGGTTTGGGAGAAGCAACCATAGTATACTGGGAAGACATGAAAAAGAAATTTCTTACTAAATATCAGCCTTATTGTAAGTCCAAAGACTCTAAAGAAGATATCTTTAAAATGACTCAAAGTGAAGATGAAAGCTTCGAAGAATATCTAGAAAAATTTATTTATAATATGCATAAATCTAAGCAATCTAATCTTCCTTTGGATGTCATCCATACTATCTTTTTGAAGGGAATTTCAAATGAAAACTTGGAGGCTCTTAATTTAATGGGGGCAGGGGATATTTCTCACCTTCCTTTCCCAAAAATCGTTTAATTATGTAAGAAATACTCAAGAGGAAAAGCTAAAAGAGGAATAGGACAAAGAGATATTGTAACAAAGTCAACAAAATCAATTTCCAATGGTGTTACTAAAACGGAATTAGGAAATCTGTTTGAGAGCTTTAAAAATGATATTATGAACACATTTGGTTCACAACTTGACATGTTGAAAGCTAAAGAGAAGCAAGAAGAACAAGATAAAGTATTAGCCATCTAGTGTCCTACATGTAGAAAAAAACATGCACCGAGAGAATGTCCTTTAAACAGAATTCAAGTTTGTGGATTATGTACAGATAATCATGCCATTGATGATTGTCCAAGGTTAAAAGAACTACAAGCTACTCACATAGAAGAAGGACAAGGAATGGAATATCTTTACTACCTAGCACCAAGGAAGCCTTGGCAGCCATGTTTCACAGGTATGTCTCAAAATTTTGCTCCTCAACAATTTCCTCAGAATTTTCAAACTCCCATTCAGAATTCATGGAATGCACCCATGCCTTGGCAAAACTTGGCCTCCTCAGCAGAGCCAAAACCAACCTCCTCAAGGTTGGCGAGGATATGCTCAAGGAAATCAGCCATAGCAATAGCCATACCAACAGCCATACCAACAGCCTTATCAACAGCCATACCAACAGCCATATCAGCCTTTTCCTTATCAATAGTTCCAGCAGAATTAGCCACAAAGTTCATATTTTCAGTCATCACAACCTGCACCTCAACTAACCCAACCACAACAACTCCAATTACCATCCAACCAACCTCCACCCAGACCAAATCAATTACCATCTCAACCAATCTCCAATCCTAATAATAAAGTGGAAAAACCCATGTATAACGTTGAAGAAGGACCATCATATTCCATCCTCCCTCTTCAAAATATCCACTTGAGGTCTGGAAACGTTTTACCAAAGGATTATCCTGTTATCACAGAGAAACCAATCGAACAAGAGGAGATTCCTAGCACAGAAGAGCTATCAATAGACAATCAAATCCAGAAGGCAGAATCATTAAATATCCAAACACCTCCTTTCCCAGAAAGGTTGGTCAAAGAGAAATTACCAATATCTCTTCCTGAGTTTGATGTCTTAGATGAATTAAGAAATGTCTGTGTAAAAATTCCTTTATTGCAGGCTATTAAGGATATCCCAATCTATAMAAAAKMAATTAAGGAATTKTGTTCAAAGAAAACHAACAAAATAAGRAAAGATCSACCAACAATTCATGTAATTGGAAATCTAGCAGGCCTAATGTCARATAACATTTCCATCGAAAAATATGTTGATCCAGGAATTCCAATGGTAACCATAACAATCAACCATTTTTCGATCTCTAAAACATTAATTGACTTAGGAGCAGCTATCAATGTGATGACATTAGAAATGATGAGACATTTGAATTTGCAAAATCTTCGACCAACCACTACGGTCTTAGAATTAGCTGATAGATCTAAAGTAGTTCCTGAGGGTATACTTGAAGATATCACAGTTTCTTTGGATTCTTGGGAGTATCCAGTAGATTTCCTAGTCCTTCAACCAAAATCTAATCTAGGAGGCCATCCATTAATCCTTGGAAGACCTTGGTTGGCCACAGCTGATGCTTTCATTGGTTGTCGAACAGGGAATATGCTTATCTCACATGGAACTGAAAGGAAACAAATCACACTTTATCCTCTGGCTCAAAAACCTTCTATAATAGATCAATTACCTTGGCTTGATGAAACAGAGCAATAACAGGAAGAAGTAATTCAACCTATATTAAGTATTAATCAAGCCTTTGATTTTAGGGAGGAAAATAACGAAGATCTATTAGACTATTTCATTTCTGAACCAGATATCTCGGAAGAATTAAGAGACACAAAATGCATTGCTGCAGATGAAATCTTAAGACAAACTTTTCAAGAAAATTGCACAATTCATTCTTTAGAGTCAGCATTTAATGACATTTTTCCAGTTATTTCTATGGCAAATACTCAAAGCAAGATAATTGAAATTAGTCATGGGAAATCTTTGAATATTGGCACAAATTTTGAACCACCCCAGGAAGAACAATTGATTGCACTATTGAAGAAATATCATAAAGCATTTGCTTGGGAATATACTGATATGCAGGGGATTCATCCTGAAACATGCACTCATCATATCTACACAAATGATAACATAAGACCTCTCAGACAAACACAATGAAGAATGAATCCAATGTTGAAAGAGGTAGTCAAAGAAGAATTACAAAAATTATTGAAGGTAGGATTCATCTACCCTATCTCTGACAATCAATGGGTTTCTCCATCAGTTGTTGTACCTAAGAAAAATTGGAAATGGATAATTTGTGTATATTATAGAGAATTGAACAAAGCAACGCTTAGAGATCATTTCCCATTACCATTCATAGATCAAGTCTTAGATTCACTAGCTGGAAAGAAATACTTTTCCTTCTTAGATGGATTTAGTGTCTACAACCAAATCAATATAGCATTAGAAGATCAGGACAAAACAAATTTCACATGCCCATGGGGTACATATGCTTATAAGGTACTACCTTTTGGTTTATGTAATGCCCCAGCTACTTTTCAAAGAGCAATCCTGGCCATTTTTGCTGATTTAGTACATGAATGTGTAGAGGTATATATGGATGATTTCTCTATGAATGGTGATTCTTTTGAAAAATATTTGAAAAACTTGGAAAAAGTCTTAATAAGATGCATAGAGACAAATTTGTCTCTTAGCAATGAAAAATGTTTTATGATGTTAACTGAAGGGGTAGTATTGGGTCATCATATCTCATCATCAGGAATAACAGTGGATCCTGCAAAAATAGAAATCATTGTGAATCTACCAGAACCAATAAGCCAAAAAGATGTGAGAAGTTTTCTTGGATATGCAGGCTATTATCGAAGATTCATTGAAAATTTTAGTAAAATAGATTTTCCCTTATTCAAATTACTCGCAAAAGATATACATTTTCATTAGAATACTAATTTTCAAAATGCCTTCCAGAAACTCAAAGACAAGCTATCAACAACACCTATACTAAGAGGACCTAATTGGACTTTGCCATTTCATATCTTAACAGATGCATCAGATACTGCAATAGGGGCATCATTGGGTCAAAAGGAAAATCTTATGACTTATGCTATTTACTTCATTAGTAAAAATCTAACCCCTGTAGAATTGAATTACACAGTCACAGAGAAGGAAATGTTGGCAGTAGTACATGCTGTAAATAAATTTCGTCACTACATCACCGGTTATGAAGTCTTTATCCATACAGATCATTCTGCCATAAAATATCTCATGAACAAACCTATTACTAATGCCAGGATAACAAGACAGTTGTTATTGATGCAGGAATTCAACATCACAGTCTTGAATAGACCTAGAAAGGAAAATCAAGTAGCTGATTTCCTCTCTCAATTAAAAACCCCAGGTGAGATTGTTCCTGTCTCAGACAATTTTCTTGATGAGCACCTATTTGCAATTTCAGTTAAAACTCCATGGTATGCTGATATAGCCAACTATTTATCGTCAGGAATGTTACCTCCATCTCTCACCTCAAAAGAAAAGAAAAA
>ML778780.1:22794-53639 GCA_009831015.1 Picea engelmannii | reverse complement strand
CAATGGCTCGGATTAGCGCGCCTGGATCAACGGCGATGAAGACCACTCCGGACCCCCCCCGCCTTTCTACCTTTAAGAGGAGGCGGGGGGGGTCCGGAATCCCATATGCATCTTCCTGACGGCCACAATCGAGAAGCTTAGATCAACAGCACTCGTGTAGTCCCTCCCTTCTCAGTTGCCCTGTATTTAGCCAGGAGTGGGCCCGTTTTCCCTCATGTAATCCCCCTTTCTGCCTTTCCCGTGCTGCCATGTGTCCTCCATACGCCTCCCCTCCTCGGTCCACATGGTTCTCTCTCCTCTCATCATCCACTCACTGTTGGCCACGTGTCCCGTTCTTCTCCACATCAGCTGCTCACCCGAAGGCGAATTCATTTCTCCCGTCTTCCTCATCCTTGCAACCCAGCACCCCCCATTCCACCACCATTCTTGTCGTATGCTCATCTTTCGTGCTAGCCCCCATGCCAATCTCTCAAGCTATTCAGTTATTCCAAGTGGCAGCACGAGAGAAGTCCTCCTTATCCCGAAGTGTTGAGTTGGTTGGACCGTTCTCAATCCCAAGAAGCAGTTATTGAAGCGGTTGGTGGTGGTTAGACATCGTCTCTGCCATAATGGGGACGTCCTGCAATGAATTAAAGGCACGTCGATTCGCCGAATAAACTGACAGAAGACTAATCGCGTCTGCCATAAGTTGCACGACCATTCAAAGATTGCAGCTCCGTGTTGTCAGAAGCCATGCAGACGCAAAGCTTTCAATGCTACATCTCGATCTTGTTGCTGTTGTTGTTTTGATTATATGTAGGCATTCTTGCCATTTTTGTATCTATCAATGGTATAGCTAAGCTCCCGACTGTAAAGTTTCAGCAGCATTCTCGTTTCCTAGTTATGCCTCTGTGTTTGAGATTTCTTGGTTTATGACAAACATTTCTTCTTTTACGTCTTTGTTTCATCTCATGCCGGAGTGTTCACAGTTGAATGATTCACGTGGATTGTTGCAGTTATGTTATGATAAAGGATTTGTCATGGAATTTTTGTACTCTCTGGTTTTCTGTGTTTGGACATAAAGAGACTTTGTTTTTGAATGCTTTCTTCTACAGTCTGTGATGAACCTGATGTTTATTATAGACCTCTGCATCCTTCTTGCATAAGTCTTCCACCTGCTCGCCTTTACTACAACTCACTGTTTGGATTTTATCAAGACCTCACTCGTTCATGCATGCCTGGTCTGGTTTCTAAGTTGACACAATGTTGTTTTGAGTTTTTCTCCATTTGATCACCCTTTAAACAAAACGTGACAATAAACTGATGGGCGTCGGGCTCTGCTCCTGCAAGCAATCCAGGAGTGACTTCCGGCCGCCAACATTTCTGGCGCCATTTCCGGGGACGAAGTTGAACATTTTCCCTGGATTTGAACGACAAAGATCATCTGATTCTGAAGGTGCATCAGATATCAGACCTTGAAGATTGCTACTGTGCACCTGGCGACTCCACTGTGACGACTCCGCTGGGAAGAACCTATTCTATCAATTGTGGCTTCGAGAGGTAGAAACACGAGGTCTAATCCACACCTACCTTTAGCCACACCAGAAGAAGACTTGGAAGCAGTGCACAGAACGGGAAAGAGAGCCACAAAAGAAGTTTCAGTCACTGAAATAGGTAATATGCCCTCCCCTTCTGTGAGAACTCCATTTTCAGATTCTCAGTTTCCTAGTCGTCGTTCCTCTGAAGTTTCCCGTTTTCTGAACTTTGGGAGTGTTCCTGCTGAGTTTTCTCCTCCTGGTCTGGTATCAGAAGGAGAGATTCTTGTCACTCCCCTTTCCCTGGAGGTCTTGCTTCATCACAGACCTCGAGCTTCTGAAGATTTCACCACCCCTCCTTTCATTGTTACTGCTACACAAAGAGAAGCTTGCTCTTTGTCTCCTTCGTTGTCTCCCCCAAGGATATCTATTCCGACATCCCCCGTTCATACTCCTTCACCACCTAGTTCTCCTCTACCTAATATCCCTATGGTCATTTTTAATCCCCCTCCTAATAGAATGGACACTATAGTCGCTTCCAGATATGCTCCTTTGATTCTACCCTAGCCTCTGAACCCTCTCCCTGCTGGAGATTATTTGAAATACATGCCCAAGTTCAATGGTGAGGGAGATGTAACTACTAAAGAGCACCTGGCTGCCTTTTACAGCTATGCAGACAACCTGAATATTGAGAGTGAAGATGTATGGATGAGAGTCTTTGTCCAAAGCCTTGATGGAGAAGTAAGAAAGTGGTTCCGAGGCTTGGCCCCTGGTTCTATTGCTGGCATTGAGGCCTTGGATAACGTTTTCCTGAGGCAATGGGGAGACAGAAAAGATTATATGTATTACATGACTGAGTTTGGGTCTCTGAAGAAGATGGAAGGAGAGTCTATCTCAGACTTCTCCAAAAGGTTTAACAAGATGTATAACAAGATTACTGCAGAGATTAAACCTTCAGAGGCCTCTGCTCAAATTTCATATGCTAGTGCATTCGACCTTGATTTCTGTCTCGTATTAAGAGAAAGAAGAGCCACTTCTTTAGCTCATATGCAAGATGCAGCTATAGAAGTGGAATCCAACATATTGGCAGTTGATAGACTGAGTAACCAGGCCGACACAGACAGAAGAAAAGAAAAGTCGGAAGCCTCAACTTCCGGCCCATCATTGCCCCACTCTTAAGTAAATGAGATGAACCGAGCTATGAACCTGCTTAAAGAAGAGGTGGAGAGATTGAAGGTGGAGAGAAAGAAAATGTACAAGGGCCCTCAGAACACCGAAAAAAAGGAGGATTTAGGAGGCCAAATAATAATTTCCCTCCTCCAGCTATGCACAGAGAAAAAAAAAGAGACAGAGACGACCAAAGAATCCAGGCTCCCTTCCAGAACAATTTTGTGGCTGATGAAGAGCAAGAGGAAGTAGATGAGCCTGAGCCAAAAATTCACAGTGTAGAGGTCACTCCCCCTTTCCCTCATTTGACCCAATCAGAATATGAAGAGTCTCTCATGGATGGTCAGTTGAATGAATTGAGCAAGGGAGACAAAGCTGGTGGCGGTCGAGGCAGATACAACCTGAGGTCCGACAAAAGGGCAGCAGCACCTGATGTTCCCGAGTCATCCACTAGAGCAGAGAAGCCTGTTGAGTAAGTAGCAGATAACCACAAAGGTAAGAAGGCCCAACCTCTCTCCCCTATCATTCAAAATCATGCTCCTGAGATTAGAGAAATTCCAAAGCTCACATCTTCCTTTAATTTCGAGCATGAAATTCAAAAGATCAGAATCCCTGTACCCCTCACTGAGTTAATCAAACATGGGGAATTCAAAAAATGTTTCTCCGACCTGTTGAAATCTGAAGCCTCTGGCCCTTCCACAGACTGCATAAACCTCCAAGATGAAAGGCCTGCAGTGGTCCTAGGTCCCATGGTAGAAGACATAGATGATTCATCCCCTCCCTTCTACACCTCCCTGAACATACATGACAAGGTACTGCATAATTTCTTAATGGATTCAGGGGCCTCCCACAACCTCATGCCTAAAGCCGTCATGGAAGAGCTAGGATTAGAAGTCACCAGAGCCTATCATGACCTCTATTCCTTTGACTCTAGGAGGGTACAATGTTTGGGAGTCATCAAGGACCTGGTAGTTTCCCTGTTTCAGCTTCCCATGAAGAGTATGGTCATGGATATAGTGGTAGCTGATGTTCCCCCCAAGTTTGGCATGCTGTTGTCAAGGTCGTGGATTAAGAGACTTGGAGGGACGTTACAGATGGATCTCACGTATGACACTATCCCGGTCTTTGGGGGGGGAACATAGAAGATTGTACAGAGAAGCCCAGCTAGCCTACATAGTCAGTGATGAAGCAAACTCCACTAATCATCCCATCTATGCCTTGGACACTGACTTAGGATCTAGCTTATTGCAGGTCACTAATGAGCCTGAGACCCCTTTGCAGATCAGAAAGTAGCTCAGTCTTGATCAGGGGATGCCTCCTCCAACCACCTCTGTTTGGAAAATGTTCTTTGATGGAGCTTCTTCCAGTATAGGTGCAGGTGCCGGAGTGGTATTCAAATCCCCTTCTCAGGAAACCATATCACTGTCATACAAACTGGAATTTGAAGTCACCAACAATGTGGCAGAATATGAAGCTTTGGTTCTAGGATTAGGGGCTGCAAAAGAAATGGGAATCAGGAAGATGGATGTGTTCGGGGATGCAGAATTAATTGTTCAGCAGGTCAAAAATGCCTATCAGACCAAGCACCCTCGCCTCAAGAATTACAGGAATGAGGTATGGGATCTACTCGATAGTTTCTTCCTGGCTTTCAACATCTCTTTCATCCCAAGGGAAGAAAATGCTCCATCCGACTTTCAAGCCTTCTCAGCTAGTTTGTTCGAAGCTCCTGCGCTGCCCACTGACAGATCATAGGTGGAAATAAGATACAGACCCTCCGTACCGGATAATGTCAAACATTGGAAAGTATTTGAAGATGATCGGGAGATCGAGAAATTCCTCCAATCCATCGATGACTTCTCTGCATTGCATATAGATGAGGACCCTAACGAGGAACCTTACCACCACCCTGGGGAGTTGTTGAATAAAGTTGCTGACCATCAGATTATTCAATTGTCGAGCAATCATATACCAAGAGGTCTGATCCCATTAGAAAGATTGTTCGATGAGAATGATGTGGCGATAAAAGGCAGAATTTCGGGCGATGATGCTGATACGACTGAATGCAACATAGGCACACCAAAGGAGCCCAAGTTTGTCAAGCTGTTGAGGAGTTTGACTGAGGAGCAGAGGATCAGGTATACTGATTTGCTAAGGGATTTTGCTGACGTGTTCGCGTGGACCTACGACGACCTCAAGACATACGACACGTCAGTCATTGAGCACAAGATCCCACTGAAAGAGGAGGCTAGACCTTTCAAGCAGAAGCTGAGACAGATAAATCCTACGCTGTTACCTGTCATGGAAAGGGAGGTGAAAAAGCTGCTGGATGCCCAAATCATAGTCCCCTTGAGATACTCTAGCTGGGTAGCCTATTTGGTCCCAGTAAGAAAGAAGAGCGGAGAAATCAGACTCTGTGTCGATTTCAGAAACCTGAACAGGAGTTCAAGGAAGGACAATTACCCCCTGCCCAACATGGAACACATATTGCAGAGGGTCACTGGTGCGTCTAGGATATCTATGATTGATGGCTTTTCTGGCTATAATCAGATATCAGTCATGCCTGAAGATAGAGAAAAGACAGCCTTCACCACTCCTTGGGGCACATTCATGTATGCCAATATGCCCTTCGGATTGATGAATGCAGGGGCAACGTTTCAGCGAGCCATGGACATAGCCTTCATCGGGGAAAAAGATACGTTTGTGGTGATTTACCTAGATGACATAACAGTCTTCTCCGAGACTGACATAGAGCATCGCTGCCATTTGAAGAGGGTTTTCCTGAAGTGCCGCAGGTTTGGCCTTTCCCCGAATCCCAAGAAATCATTGTTTTCTATGCAAGAGGGGAAGCTGTTAGGCCATATAGTCTCAGCAGAGGGAGTGAGAATTGATCCTGACAGGGTAGAGGCAATTCAAACCCTGTCACTTCCCAGGTCTAAAAAGGAGGTCCAAGCATTTTTGGGAAGGATTAATTTCCTGAGGAGGTTTGTCTCAAATTTTGTTGAATTGGTGAAACATATCACAGCCATGCTCAGGAAGGGCCATGAAATAAAATGGACTGCTGAACCCAGGAAGTCTTTTGACCAAATAAAGAAAGCATTGACCGAGGCTCCCGTGCTAATCAGTCCAGATTATTCTAAAGGTTTTATGATATTTTCTTTTGCTTCCTTTGACACAGTAGCAGCGGTTCTGTTGCAGAAAAACGATAAAGGGAAAGAGTAGCCTATTGCCTTCTTTAGTAAGGCGTTGAGAGATGCAGAGCTCCGATACAAGATCATGGAGAAGCAGGATTTTGCCTTGGTGAAAGCCCTCAAAGATTTCAGGGTCTATGTCTTACACTCAAAGATCATTGCGTATGTCCCTTCAACCTCTATGAAGGACATTCTTGTACAGCCTGACATAGATGGAAGAAGAGGTAAATGGATCGCCAAGATCCTAGAATTTGACCTGGAGATCAAGCCTACCAAGCTTATAAAAGGGCAGGATTTGGCCAAGCTGCTGGCCGAGTCCAATTATAAATCCTTGGAAATTAACCTCGTCGATGAGCAAACTGAGTCATCCAACTGGGGTTCCCAAAGCACTATGCCACTATCAGCATGTCCCTGGTACAAAGATATCTTATATTTCCTGCAGGAGTTGAGACCCCCTGATGAGATGGAAAAAAGCAAGGCAAGGGCTTTGAAGCTCAAAGCTGTCAGGTATTGTCTTATTGGCCAAGCCTTGTATTGGAAAGACCCCCAAGGGATATTACTAATGTGTCTGGACCCATAGCAGGCCCAGAAGGTTATGAATGATTTCCATAGCAATCTCTGTGGAGGCCATTATTTTTGGAAGACCACTGCTCACAAGATCCTCCGAGCTGGGTACTACTGGCCCACCTTATTTCCTGATGTCTGCAGGGAAATTAGAGCTTGCATCAAATGTCAGAAATTCTCTGGGAAGCAGCAGCTCAAGTCCCTACCATTGAAACCTGTGGTGGTCTCAGCGCCTTTTCAACAGTGGGGATTGGACTTCATTGGGGAAATTCATCCTCCCTCAAGTGGCCAGCACCGATGGATTTTGACAGCAACCGACTACTTCACTAAATGGATAGAAGTTGTCCCTACCAGGATCACTTCTCACAAAGAAATCATCAGCTTCTTGGAGGACATCATAGCTAGGTTTGGCTACCCTAGCAAAATTGTCACTGATAATGCTTCCCCATTTCGGTCTGAACCTCTGATCAAATTTTGTGAACAATTTGGGATTTCACTGATTCACTCCACTCCCTACTATCCTCAGGGAAACAGACTGGCAGAGTCCTCTAATAAAAGTCTAATCAAGCTTATCAAAAATCTATTAGAGGATAATAAAAGGGCCTGGGACTCAAATCTCAAATTTTCACTTTGGGTCGATCGAGTGACAACAAAGAAATCCTCGGGTCTCTCGCCCTTCCAGCTTGTTTATGGGATTGAGGCCGTCTTCCCCACTCAGCTTGCCTTGCCTGTGGAAAATCTCCTCCAAGACTATGAGGGGGAGCCTAATCATGTGCTCAAAAGAATTCATCAAATGGTGGAGGTGCAACAGATCAGAGAACAGGTCCTAGACCGAGCTTACAATTGTCAGCAGAAGATCAAGCAGGCTTTTGACAGGAAAAGCAAAAAGAAAGAGTTTGAGCAGGGTGATCTAGTGCTCAAATGGGATGCACCCAGGCAGGAGAAGGGAAAACACAGTAAATTTGATGCCCTCTGGTTCGGGCCTTTCAAGATCCTTGAAGTGTTTTCCAACAACACTTACAGGTTGCAGGATCTGGAAGGCAATGAAGTTTTTAGTGGCCCAGTCAATGGGCATTTCTTAAAGAAGTGTTTTATGTGAGCCGCAGTTGGCTTGTTTTGTTTTGTTTTGTAAATATTGTTTTGTTTTTGTTTTTTGTTTCTCGAACTAATAAATGACTCCATAGCCCAACATCAAAGACACTAAGTCTACAAAAGAGTTCTTAGAGCATCACAGGGATGACGCTATCCCCCATGGAGCCAAATGTTAGCGATATTTCCTATAGAGGGGATTAGATAGAAAAAGAAGGGGTTGAAAACCCCTTTGTCCTAAGTTTTGGGCGATAATGCGCCCATAGTAAGCAGCAAGCAAGTCCCAGCGGTCCAGATTCGCACACCCGGATCAACGGCGCACGTTGTATTTCGGACCCCCCTTGCCTTTCTACATTTNGGGGGGGGGTCCGGAATCCCATATGCAGCTTCCCGACGGCCACGATCGAGAAGCTCAGATCAACGACGCTCATGTAGTCCCGCCCTTCTCAGCTGCCCTGTATTTAGCTAGGAGTGGGGCCGTTTTCCCTCATGTAATCCCCCTTTCTGCCTTTCCCGTGTTGCCATGTGTCCTCCATACGCCTCCCCTCCTCGGTCCACATGGTTCTCTCTCCTCTCATCATCCACTCGTTGTTGGCCACGTGTCCCGTTCTTCTCCACATCAGCCGCTCACCCGAAGGCGAATTCATTTCTCCCGTCTTCCTCATCCTTGCAACCCAGCACCCCCCATTCCACTACCATTCTTGTCGTATGCTCATCTTCCGCGCTAGCCCCCATGCCAATCTCTCAAGCTATTCAGTTATTCCAAGTGGCAGCGCGAGAGAAGTCCTCCTTATCCCGAAGTGCTGAGTTGGCTGGACCGTTCTCAATCCCAAGAAGCATTTATTGAAGCAGTTGGTGGTGGTTAGACATCGTCTCCGCCATAATGGGGACATCCTACAATGAATTAAAGGCACGTCGATTCACCGAATAAACTGATAGAAGACTGATCGCGTCTGCCATAAGTTGCACGACCATTCAAAGATTGCAGCTCCGTGTTGTCAGAAGCCATGCAGACGCAAAGCTTTCAATGCTACATCTCGATCTTGTTGATGTTGTTGTTTTGATTATATGTAGGCATTCTTGCCATTTTTGTATCTATCGATGATAGAGCTAAGCTCCCGACTGTAAAGTTTCAGCGACATTCTGGTTTCCTGGTTATGCCTCTGTGTTTGAGATTTCTTGGTTTATGACAAACAGTTCTTTTTTTACGTCTTTGTTTCATCTCATGCCAGAGTGTTCACGGTTGAATGATTCACGTGGATTGTTGCAGTTATGTTATGATAAAGGATTTGTCGTGGCATTTTTGTACTCTCTGGTTTTCTGTGTTTGGACATAAAGAGACTTTGTGTTTGAATGTTTTCTTCTCCAGTCTGTGATGAACCTGATGTTTATTATAGACCTCTGCATCCTTCTTGCATAAGTCTTCCACCTGCTCGCCTTTACTACGACTCATTGTTTGGAGTTTATCAAGACCTCACTCGTTCATGCATGCCTGGTCTGGTTTCTGAGTTGACACAATGTTGTTTTGAGTTTTTCTCCATTTGATCACCCTTTAAACAAAACATGATAATAAACTGATGGGCGTCGGGCTCTGCTTCTGCAAGCAATCCAGGAGTGACTTCCGGCCGCTAACAGTGGGAAAGATCATCTTATAAATCTTCCCATAATTCTTGAACTTTTAGGGTTTAACCCCCTTCTTCTTGAATCCCAGTTTACCTTTCTTCTTCCAGTCCTTGGGTTATTCTGCCTTGTGGTTGAATTGTTCATAGCAGTACCTAGCCTTCCGAATGGCATACTCCAAGGTATTAGGTTCATCAAACTCAATTCTATTCCATAAGGATTGATGCATCCCACTAAGGAATCATTGCATCTTCACCTTTTCTTTCTTTATATAGGGCACATACCTGATCAGCTTCAAAAACTTGTTGATATATTCATCTATGGGGATTTGTTCTAGTTTGAGGTCATAGAACTCCTTAGTCTTTTCATCATAGTACCTTTCAGACATATACTTCTTCTTGAAGTATTTCTCAATTTTTCCCCAAGATAGATCCTTCTCACAGATTCCCTTTACATTTCTAAGTTCCTCCCACCAGAAAGAGGCCTTTACATTCAAGTTAAATATAACTATTCGGGCTTTCAAGTTTTCAAAGTAGTCATGAACTTTGAAGTACTTATTCAGACCAAGAATCCAAGCTTCTTCTTCTTCCCCCTTTTTGATTTCCCCATCAAAAGTGGGTGGCTTGGATTTCTTAAATTCTTCAGGGTCACCGCCCTTGGAGTGATTTCTTCTCTTTCTTCTCCTTTGAGAATGTGAGCTAGTCTCACTACTAGAAAATTTCTTGGAGCTTTATACTCCTTCATTAGAGGAATCTTCAGATGAACCCTTGACTTTGGCATGCCTCTTGGCTCCATGTTGGGCCTTCTTGGGAGTGCTTCTTCTTGCATTGCTGCTTTCAGGACCATGCCTTTGTATCTCAGGTAGACTCTGGGTTTTCTCGGGATAATGTCTATCCATGTTACTAGTTGTTGGCCCATGCTGCAACTACCTTTGTATATCTGAAAATCTTTGTAGCAAGACCGCATTTATTTAAATTTTATTTTCTTTCTCTTTCATAATCCTCTCATTATCATCCTTAAAGCTTTGTAGCCCTGCCATGAGACTTCTCAGAGTATCAACTAGATTTGGAGGGGTTTCTACCACTCTCCTTTCATCGGACTCTTCTTCTTTGTTATGGGAGATTTCTCCCATTTCACGATAGGTCACCATCCTTTATGCTTATAGCTTTTCTCGAAAATCCACTGAATGGTTAAGTGTTGATAATCAACATTTTATGTTAGTTACTTATTCATTAAACCATTGACAGCATACAAAATAAAATTCTATAAGATGAAATCAACTTTATTATTTAGCATATAACAACATCAACAGACAGTCACAATCCTTTATTCAGTAGTAAGGTTTTAATAGACTCTTACAAATAGGGTAGGGTAGGGTGCCCTCCCCCTTAAAAGTTCTCTAAGAAAGTTTATCTGATTCTTTCATGAGCCCAAGCAGGCCAAGTGTTGTTGTCTACTCTGATACCACCTTGTAAGACCCTCAACCCCCTAAGTACCCTTTTAAGGGATGGGGTGGAATTTTTTTCTCTTTTCCTCAACCATATCGAGGCCTCTTCTAGAGGGCATCGTCGTCTTCTGCTCGTCAAGAGATTTCCAACGACTACCACCATACTCAAAACCAAGCTTTGTGTCATAAGTTATGCCCTTGTAAATTTTGTTAGACTTTCTTGAATCATACGTCACCTTATTTCCATGTGGCTACTGCCATAAGTGTCATCCGACCTGGCACTATTGTGGAATCTACCACCCAACCCATTGAATCTTTGACTTGTCTGTTTCTCCAAATCAATGATTCAGATCCATTTGGATTTCTCCACTTGTGTGATGGTTAAAGTCTGACCCTCTCTCTGTTTCTTCCTTGGATCCTTGTGGGACCCGCCAAGATCAATGGCTAAGATCACGTCTAGCCATTACGTCGACCGACGACCCAGATCAGCTTTCAGAGTCACTCTGTCAGAGATCACCTACCCCATGATGGCTCAAGCACTCTGACAAGCCAACTCTGATGGACGGTCATGATCTCCCCATATCCCTTAGCTCTGAAGAGTAAGATCATTCCACCTATCCTAGGAGCTTAATGTCGACAAGGTCCATGGTCCTATTTTTTTTTCAAGAAATTACAGGTGGCCACATGGCCTCATAAGATCCTAAAGGGAGTATGTTTAGTTGTTTCTTGGGTAGACAACCCATTCATAGTGAATTGGCATGTTGGTATGACCTTTGTTACCTTCCTCTTTGTTCCAGTGGCCAACTATACCAACCATGGTTTAGAATGTTTTAATTGTTGTAATTCACATCTCTCAACCATTTGAGTGGAAACATAACTCAAATTAGAACCAGGGTCATTCACAATAGAAACAAGATGGTTGGTAATCACACCTTCCATTTCCCACACTGAGGCTTGGTGGTCTACTTGTCTATTATCCAAGTATGCATGAATGTTTGGTATACTTCTGGCCACATCATCAACCGTGGTAGCCTCTTGGATGTTGTAGACTCTTCTACTGTCTGGTTTCATATGAGGGTAATCCCTCAATAGATGTTATTCTCTACATCCCCAACATTTCAATGGCTCTCTCTTTGTACTATCAATATTTTTTGGGGCTAATCCAAAGGTTTTATTTCCACTATGAGATGGAAATTTCTGTTGATTCACACTCTTAGTGGGAAAGCTCATCCTAGAACTCTTCTCATAATTCTTAAACTTTGAGGTTTTAACCCCCTTATTCTTGAATCTCAGTTTACCTTTCTTCTTCTAGTCCTTGGGATATTCTGCCTTATGGTTGAATTGTTCATAGCAGTACCTAGCCCTCTGAATGGAATCTTCCAAGGTACTAGGTTCATCAAACTCAATTCTATTTCAGAAGGATTGAGGAATCCCACTAAGGAATCATTGCATCTTCTCCTTTTCTTCCTTTATATAGGGCACATACCTCATTGGTTCCAAAAACTTGTTGATATATTCATCTATGGTGAGTTGTTCTAGTTTGAGTTCATAGAACTCCTTAGTCTTTTCATCATAGTACCTTTTAGACAGATACTTCTTCTTGAATTATTTCTCAATTTTTTTCCAAGATAGATCCTTCTCACAGATTCCTTTTACATTTCTAAGGTCCTCCCACCAGATAGAGGCCTTTCCATTCAAGTTAAATATAACTATTCAGGCCTTCAATTTTTCAGAGTAGTCATGCACTTTGAAGTACTTCTTCAGACCAATAATCCAAGCTTCTGCTTCTTCCCCCTTTTTGACTTCCCCATCAAAAGTGGGTGGCTTGGCTTTCTTAAATTCTTCAGGATCACCGCCCTTGGAGGGCTTTCTCCTCTTTCTTATCCTCTGAGAATGTGAGTTAGTCTCACTACTGGACAATTCCTAGTAGCTTTATGCGCCTTCACTAGAGGAATCTTCAGATGAACCCTTGACTTTGGCATGCCTCTTGGATCCATGTTGGGATTTCTTGGGAGTGCTTCATATTGCATTGTTTCTTTTAGGACCATGCCTTTGTATCTTAGGTAGACTATGGATTTTCTTGGGATGATGTCCATCCATGTTACTAGTTGTTGGCCCATGCTACAACTACCTCTGTATATTTGACAATCTTTGTAGCAAGACCACATTTATTTCAAATTTATTTTCTTTCTCTTTCATAAGCCTCTCATTATCGACCTTAAAGATTTGTAGCCCTACCATGAGACTTCTCACAATATCAACTAGATTTGGAGGGGTTTCTACCGCTCTCCTTTCATCAAACTCTTTGTCACACACCCACTACGGAAACTAAATTTTTTTTTCTCTTTTCTTCGAGGGACAGAATCCCTGAATTTCTACAGGGCCTGCGCAGACCATCCCTTCCCTTATCCTGCTCCAAGCAACCATAACCTAGCCTTAGCGAAAGTGCCTTTCACAACTTGCAAGTTGGAGAGTCAAGGCTCTCGACTCCTCTTTCTCCAAACGTCGATACCCAAAATGTGATATGGGTATGGCTCCCTCCTCACTAGCACCTGCTACATATAACCATAGGCTAGGCTAAACACTAGAACTACTCACAATTCGCGACTTCGCGATTTGGATTGTTGAGACCTTGTGCTCCTCCTTTGCGAATCTCCGAAATGCGAAAGGTCAATGTTACATGGACTCTACCAAAACGATGCATACACGCCACTTGTCTCCTCCGCTATACTCTACTTACAAGTTGTGTCACTACCACTCATCGCACAAGACCTCGGCTATCGGCATTTCACGACCTTAGTGATCAAGGTGCAACTTCTTCACCCTTCGAAACCCAAAACATGATAAGTTAACAATGGGTTGAATCTTTCCCAGGCGACATGTGTCCACCACCTGTCAACCACGTGGTCCCCAACCAATGGATGTGCCACATGTTCGCACGATCCCTCGATGCTCGGCACTTTGCGACTTCTGCAGTCAAAAATAAATTCTTTCAACCTTTGAAACCCCGATACGCGATACCATGCAGAGGTTCTGATCCAACGGTTCTCCCGTGGCTTGGATCCAACGGTCTGGATCCTTTTGCAATTTCACGTATCATGAGTTCTTAAAACTTTTCCCATTGACTCCTTCGAGTCGTGAGTAAGAAAAATGTTTAGCTTTCGCCACGTGCCATCCTTGATGGACGAATACGATCAAATCATGACTTCGCACATCATGAGTTCGAACAGTATGTTCTTTGACCTTCTTACTGTACAAGTCAGCGAAATGTTGAGCTCTTGCCACGCATCCCTTCTGATGAACAGCTCTGATGATTTCGAAACCTGTCTCGTGGACCTTCCTCCGGATCCAATGACTATTGGTCTACATGCTTCAGATCTAACGACTCAGATCTATTTTCCTCATGTGCTCACTTCTCGATGTCTAGACATGGATTTCGACGTTTCAGATCTCTCCTCTGCAACTAATCTAACGATAGTTGTCGCTCCTTCTCCTAAGCTTGGAATTTCTCCCATCTTGGAAGAATTATCTAAGTGTCGAAGGATTCGACCTTTGATTCCTCTGTAAGTCTTGTGAATTTGGGTCTCGTCTATGTTCCCCTTCACGTTGGTTACCTACACTCATCAAATCTTGCGAAGACTATAAGAGTCGAGACGTTAATGCCTACGCTCCTTCCTCAAATTTAACGGTCATGATAGACCTTGGGTCCTCCCGAACGGATCTCATCCGTTCATCTTCCAAACAAAAGGACATTCCCTTTCGATACTTGAATCTCACTACCCTCCTGGATTCTCATCAATTATGAGGGGCTTAGGAGCTTTGTGCTCTTTCTCCTGGACTTAACGCTTGGAAGAATTCTTCCGCGCACCGCTTACGTTCATTCATCAAGTCTAGAACTTAAGTCGTTCTCGATTTTTGCTTTCCTCGCAAAGAGCCTATGCAGATATGCACTACCTCTCCTGAGGTTAATCCACTCTGTCCTCAAAGGGACTCAGAATGATAGGAGGGTCGACGTGCATACAAGAAACTATACCTAAGGTTGACGAACTCACAGTTCACGACTCTAACTTAAGACACTACAGAACTCAAGCATTTATGAGAACAAATCATGTTTGAACCATATAATTTCTTACTTGCCTAATTATAATGTCAAGCAGAAATAGAAGGGATACAGTGTATCCATTAAGCATTCATTCATATTCCTGAGAACATTCACAGTATATCCAATTCATACACAAGATATCCGATTACTTATCTATTACAAGAGGTACCCAACTAACTGACTGTGGGTGTTCGTCCTTCCACCAAACCATAGGCACAGAGGCATTCATTCTTAGCACTCTGGCCACCCTCATTCCAAGCCATGATATCACCAAGGAATTATCACACTTCTCAATGGTTCTTCCTCCATTTTCGCTTCTGTTTGGGTCATGTTCTCTGTAACTCAGAGATTTCTCTCTCTCGGTTATGGCCTCGGCGAGGTTTCTCAGATGCTCCTCGGCATCAAGCTCGCAGACTTCAATTTGTGACTCGCTGGAGAGCTCTGCGTATCTCCCTTGCGAGCTTACGCTCTTTTTTTGTCCGGTCTCCCCTCTCCCATGTGTATCCCTTTTACCTTGGAAGGTTTTTCTAACCTATCCTATTCCTTCTGTCAGAAGGAATCTCAGGTCTGCAGGTCCCTACGGTACTTCGGGCTGACAACCCATGTTTCCATTCATGGGGATGGTTGATAATTCAACCACCAGTCCTTTCTTCATTAACTGATTTCTCTCCTTGGGATCTGAAGGAGGTTGTCATCCTCATCAAGGGAAATTTGGGGTTATTTGTCATAATGAACCCTCTCTTATAGTTTTCAAATTCTTCCTCTAGTGATATCATGGCCAGTACTTTCAAGGCTTCACCCCCACAGTCAGTCATTGGCAACTCAAATAATAATACATTTACATTGTCCTCATGCATTAGCATGGTAATTCATATTTTATGATTAATTACAAATTGGGGAAAATAGGGTGTTACACTCTTCTCTATGTTATGGGAGATTTCTCCCATTTCACGATAGGTATCCATCATTTACGCTCATAGCTTTTCCTGGAAATCCATTGAATGGTTAAGTGCTAATAATCAACATTTCCTATTAATTAATTATCCATTAAACCATTGACAATGTATGAAGTAAAATTCTATAAGATGAAATCAACTTTGTTATTTAGCATATAACAACATCATTCAGTTCAGGTTTAAAACATGTAAAAATAACAAAAATTCATAATCCTTTATTTAGTAGTAAGGTTTCAATAGACTCTTACAAATAGGATAGGGTAGGGTGCCATCCCCCTTAAAAGTTCTCTAAGAAAGTTTATCCGACTCTTTCATGAGCCCAAGCAGGCCAAGTGTTGTTGTCTACTCTGATACCACCTTGTAAGACCCTCGACCCCCTAAGTACCCTTTTAAGGGATCGGGTGGCAATTTTTTTATCTTTTCCTTAACCATCTCAAGGCCTCTTCTAGAGGACATTGTTGTCTTTTGTTCATCAAGAGATTTCCAACGACTACCACCATACTCAAAACCAAGCTCTGGATCATAATTTATGGCCTTGTAAAGTTTGTTAGACTTTCTTGAATCATACATCACCTTATTTCTATGTGGCATCCATGTGGCTACTACCACAAGTGTCATCCAACGTGGCACTATCGTGGAATATTCTACCCGACCCACTCAATCCTCGTCTTGTTCGTTCCTCCAAATCCATGGTTTAGATCCATTCATATTTCTCCACTTGCGTGATGGTTAAAGTCTGACCCACTCCTCATTTCTTCCTTGGATCCTTGTGGTACCCACTATAGACTTTAACCTTGTACAATATTTACTGCAAACATATTTTCAGTAAAAGAACAGAAAAGATACAATGGCAAATACAAACATTACACAGAGATTTTTCCCCTGGAAACCCAAAACGGGAAAACCAATGTATTTTATATTCATTCATAGTGATACATTGTTTACAATACAATATACATATAGGAGCCAGTGACATCCAAAACCCTAACCCAATGACCTGGATTAGTCAACAACTCTAATTCCTTAACAGGAAATAGAAAACCATCGGAAAAAAACCATGTGTTGAAAAAACACCTAAATATGTGACACATTTCCCGAGGCAGAAAATAACACATACCCAACATTCTCCCACTTGTTGTTTTCTTTGCATATAGGGGGTTACAGGGTTACATAGTCAACAATCTAGGGAAACAATGCCCATGGATCCTCTAGCCCAAGAGAACTTCTCAGTGCTCACATATTTTGTTAATGAATCTGCAAAGAATATAACACATACCCAACACCCACCAATATCAACAGCTAAGATCATGTCTAGCCATTACACTGACCGACGACCCAGATCATCTTTCAGAGTCACTCCATCAAAGCTCACCCACCCCACGTTGACTCAAGCACTATGACAAGCCAACTTCAATGGACGGTCAGGATCTCCCCATACCCCTTAGCTCTGAAGAGTAAGATCATGCCACTTGTCCTAGGATTTTAATGTCGACAGGGTCCATGGTCCTATTTGTTTTTCAATTAATTACAGGTGGCCACATGGCCTCCCTCTGGACATGTTGGCACTCTGCATCATCGTGAAATCATTCTTCCTTTTTATCTTTTCCTATATGGTTCTTGTGTCGTTTGATGGAGGAGATCGCTTACTAATTGGTCATCGATCCACAATCCAGATTGGCTCTCATAGTCCTCGCATCAGAGTACCTCTACTTCAGGCCTCCAGGCTACCCCGACGTTTGAGCTTCGATGTTGCTTGCCACAATGGGACCAACGGTCCTGATTTATCCATATCTGCCTCCGATGGATCTTAACGACTCATGATGACTCAGAGATCCTCCCACCCAAGTCTCTTATGACCTCATCTTAGGTACTTGCCACATGTACCTACCACTTGGCAGCTATTTCCACGTGTACTTTCCACCTCGCATGACACATGGCACACATGTTCCCAAGAAACTCAGCCTCAAAGGGCCAAAACTCCATGACACGTGGCACAATATTTACTTGACATGTGGCACCACCCACGTCATGACACATGGGCTAAGGTGGGTCCACATCTCATCACGGGGTATGTGTTTCTATCTTCTAGGTGTTGACACATGTCCCAAGCACATTGATCGAGGTGATTTTATTCCCCTTACCACCACTTGCCAAGGAAATATGTTAGGTCCTTACGACAGATGAACGACTAAGATTTATTCTAGCCCATGCTTCAATCAATGACAATCGTTCAATATTCAAAGTCTTTGTCGTTATCAGGGTTTTACTCCCATGAAGCCTCAAACACCCCAACACTAAAAGTTTTGATGACGATCCTATATCAGGACTACTCCCAATCCAACGGTCCTCGCACTAAGCATCCTATAGCTTTGACTGTGTCGACGATCCCAACTAACAGGGAGATTATTTCCCATCCTAACCAATTCTTACGTTGATCACGTGGGACCTACCATATATCGACGACTATCACCTCACCATTCTCTTACACCAGTCAATGACTGTCATTTCTCTTCCAGTAACCCATATCGTCGTCAACATTCTTGGTAAAAACTCAACCATGCCAACCTTTCATATTTCACCGACGATAGATCTAAAAATGATGGTCCATATCTCGTCACTACGACATCCCCGACGATATCGACGATTCTCAACAATCCTTAGGCCCATATCATCACCAATTTTCCTCTCCAGACCCTTGTTGGCACTCTTCCAACGTATGGATGAGATCTCTCGAGTGGGGGAATCCAACAGTCTAGATGGTGATTCAAAGACCTATAGGCCTCTTGACCTTCAAGAACCATTCATGTCATATCGACCACCCAACACGTGACACCTGTCATCCTATGGAAATTTTGGTTGCCTTGTTGGCATGCCATGTCATCCACGATGCCATCGTCCATTTGGATGTTGATAATGGTTTTTAGAGATCTATGGTGGAGATTAACACCAACCTATTGTAAATCAATGACTCTCGTTGTTTCGTCGACACCTTTATCGTCGTCGACATTCTTTCCCGACACACAGCCTTGTTAACCCTTCAAGCTCCAACGAAGGGTCGAGATCTATTCGCTACATCGATCCAACGATGGCGATTCCTTTAGGCTCAAAACATGGTTGTTCCTCCCATTTATTAGTCTGATTCAGGACTTAGTCAATTTCATGAGGGTTTCCCTGATTTCTTCCAGAGACTAAACGAGTTTCCAAGATCTCTCACCTTGGTCCAAGGCACTCCATTGATTACCCAGGGTACCTTTATTTCATCTTATCCTAAAAGGTTCCTTTGTTGCAAGGATCCAAACACCACAACACACAGGTGCACACACACACATATAATCACAACAACGCATACAATAAGCAGTGATGTTAAATTGTCTTTCAACTTAAGATATAACAGATATTTGAGTTATTTACATGCTCAAACAACTATATGTGTGTGTGTGTGTGTGTGTATTCAAGGCTAAGGATAGTTCAAGGTCTGCATTGGGGTACTACCTGGCAAGGTCATTTCAACTAGTAATAGCTTCCCTCTTGCACCATTCCTCTCATGACATCATAACTTGTGAAGGCCATCCCTTCAGCAATGGTTCAACATCTCCCTGTTGCATTCATAACCAAATATTTAAAATACAAAATTTATCAAAGGTCAATTGTCTTTCAATAATCACATAATAGGCATGTCTATAGTTTTGGTCATGATAATAATTATATTTATAGACTGGGGAAATAGAGGTCTTACACCAAAGTTTCTCTCAATGGATGGTTACAAACATCATCACAACAAGTAGGTCAAATTGATGCTTATTGAAATGTTAAAGTTTAAATTTGACTTCCTACATTTATTTATTGTATGTCAAAATGTGAAAATTTAAATTTGACATCAACATTTATTTATCTAATTTATTTTAAAACATTAAATGTTTTTAATAAAAAAATTCATAATTAAATATTTAAAAATATTTATTTAAAATATTGTTAAAAATAAATATATAATATAATGTTAAATATGAATAAGGATTTGAAGTCGAGGCCACTAATAATGGAAAGACATCAAACAAATTGACCACGTTAATTAATATTTATTTGTCAATAATAATTAAAAAAATGTCTTCATTAACCTTTTTTCCAAAAATAGTCAGTTAGTTTTCCTCCTTTTATTGGCGAGAAATCAAAATAATGTTAATGTAATTCTTGTTTTCTAGCAGTATTGTTTTTGGATTTTTGCCTTGGTTTGGTTAGGCTATTTATGGAATGTCTTTTTTTTTTTAAGAGAATGAGAGTTCATATTCTTGTTTAGTTTAATTAATTGTTTAGAAGGAAATAAATGGTGGTCTTTAGCTGTTTCACGAAGAAAAAAAAATCGTTGGAATTCAGCGACATAAATTTATAAGAAATCATTATTTTTTGTTATTTAAAATTCGTTTTTAAATGTAGAAATGGATTTAGCATGTCGTTTTTAAATGTAGAGATGGATTTAGCATGTTGAAAAACTCTTAAAACTCTCATATTGTACAGAAATAATCACTCAAATTTACTAATTTAACAATTTTTCGCCATATTTCAAACAAAGATCCTCAAAAAACATAACCAGAAAATAATCATTTCCTAGAACGTTTAGACTACAATGAAATAAAGAGAACAAGAAAAATGACAGAAAATAATCAGTTCCTAAAACATTTAAACTACAATGAAATAAAAAAAACAAGAAAAATGATGGATTTTGTCTGTTGTGAGAAAATATCCATATGAATAGGTTCAAGAACACAACCTAAAGGTTAGGTTTTCTAACTGTGGGATGGATTTTTAAAAGGTTTGGAAAATACGTCTAGAAATGGCTGGCTTGACTTGACATAAAGATAATACGTGCAGAAATAGCTGACTTGACAGGACATAAAGTTGATTGTTGTGGTCGGTGCGACTGTAATGGATTCATAGCATACGGTAACCAAAGATGGTCGTGGTCGGTGCGAACTTCAAGGGACCACCGTGAAATGCAGGAAAATGTGGTTACACCGACACGGTATGAGAATTTGCTTTTGGCGTGGTAACTCGACTTTAGATTCACTCTTACCATCGCACCGTGGTAAATGTTTGACGTTGGTGTTTTACCTCCATAGGAAAGCTCTCTACCATGCTGAAGTGGGACTTATAGTTTTATCTCTATGGTAAAGCTCTATGAATTAGGTAGTATGTGTTATGTATGGTTAATGAATATATTCCTTAAAAGTGATTAATTTATCTTTTTAAATATTAGTTCACTCATGAACATACATCGTTTTAATCAATAAAAGGTTTTAATAATCACAATGTAATGATAATCATTGATTGGGTACATTATGTCTAACCCTTATTTGGATTTTAGAAGTCTAGGATTTTTTATTTATGCTTTAGTATCTGACATAATAGCTATAAAATGATTTAAGTCTAGTGAAAATATAGGTAGTATAGCATTGATAATATAAGAAAGTTGGATATTATCAATTCAAGTTAAATAAATGATTTGAATAAGAACTATGTTAGCTATATAGAATATGGTCGTCATAAAAAAATTTATATTGTACCATAAAATTGAAATTAAATTTTAACCCTATTAATAAGTTATTTTTGTTTGAATCATTTGAATAATTTCGTTTGAATCATTTGAATAACTTGTAGTTTAAAATCTCATCTAAATCATGAAGTTAGTATTGAGAAGTTAGAGGTTTTTCCCAATTCCATAACATTCTTTCATTATTGGATGTTGAGACCAATAATGACGTTGGTGATGTTTGTTGTCACTCTGACCCAATGAGGATTGTCTTTGATGCTTCGATGGTTGAAAAGGAGAGATATCATTTTTGAGACAATGATATTTACATGAATATTGAAAGGCAAGAAAACACTCGCAACCAATAGGGATGAAAAAAAGTAATTGATGAAATGAAGATGATTCTATATTTTTGGAAGCCTATTCTTTATTTGAATATAASAAAGTAATGATGAAATTAGAGATACTAGTGGGTTTGATGAATGAAATAAAAGTTCGATGAATAATATGTAGATAAGAGTGGGCTTGATGAATGAAATATACAATCCATTAATAATATGTATACAAAGAGCGGGCTTTGTTGAATTCAAGAGTGAAAATGCCATTGGAATTAATTTAGATCCAAAAAGGAAACTAGAAGCATGTTTTTATTAGTTTAAATTTTCAAAAAACATTATTTTAATCAACACCACCACATAGTAACCAATGAGATTTTTTTTTCCAATAGAAAATTCGTTGAATTATATTAGTGAAAATATAATTTTTTTACATCTTCTTGACCACACGAATGTTCATAGCAGTACTAGTCCATAGACCATGCTCATATACAAAATCACATACATCCCCAGAAAGTCACCAGAGATGAAAACCAGCAAGCAGGCTGCAAAAAGAGATACAAAATAGGGCTAAAAACCCCAACAAAAACCAGAAAAGAAGCTAAACCAGAAGCCACATGCGCCCAAAGGACCTCGAAGTGTTTACCCAACATCCCACTCCCCCAAAGGACCTCAAAGTGTTAACCAAAACACCACACACACCCAGTGTGGACCTCAAAGATCTAGTCCAAAACCTCTTCTTTCCAAGGAGGAAGAGGTCAAGAGGGTCCAGAAAAAATCGAAGAGAAAACAAAACACCCGTCGCAACAAAACACTTAAGCCACCACCACCGCAAACTCTGACGCTAATCACTGCGCACCCAGAATCAAGCCCTCGAACACATGAAGGTTGCCCGGAAAGAAAGTGGAGCCTCATCAGCTCAGGCTGACATGGGCTCAGGGGATCGTTCCCAAAACTCGTCCAACGACATCCACCTCGGCCTCTAATAGCCGCCTCATGGAATCCGTCACCAACCGCTGAAAAATTGTGCACCCATACTCGACGCAGTGACTTTCCACACCACAGAAAAATTGCACGCCCATACTTGTAACACACCCGACCCCTTAAATACTCTTTTATAGTAGGGTGGGGCATAATTAATTTTTTTTTTGTTTTCCTTCCACTATTTCATCTCAAATCATCTCTCTCAAATGATTCTTCCCTTTACCGGAACCCGTAGCATTCTAGCGACTACTGTCAGGTGCTAAAGCGACCCAAAATTTTATATCTCATGACTTGGTTCGTAGCCTCTAAATCTCACAATCCTTCCGAAGAACGAACTTCAATCTCATGGTTCGGACGACCGAGGGGAGTCCTGCAGGATCCATAGATCCACGGTCCAGGTCACTTCAGGCTTCAGAAGACTTGGGCGTACTAACATGCAATTCTCCCGATGCACGAACTCCAAACTCATAGATCCAATGGTTGAGGTGGGTGCTGAAAGATCCTTAGATCTACGGCCCATATCACTTCGCGACTTCGGGCTTAGGAATTTTTAGTCGCACCAATGCGTGATTTTCTTGATGCGTGAACTCCGATCTCCCAGATCCAACGGTCGAGGTGGGTCCCAAAATATCCTTAGATGTACGGTCCAGATCACTTCGCGACTTCGGGTTTCAGAAGTTTTAGTCGCACCAACGCGTGATTCTCCCGATGCGCGAACTCTGATCTTGCAGATCCGATGGTCGAGGTGGGTCCCGAAAGATCCTTATATCTACGGTCTAGATCACTTTGCGACTTTATGTTTCAGAAGTTTTAGTCGCACCAACACGCGATTTTCCCGATGTGCAAACTCCAATCTCACAGATCCGACGGTCGAGGTGGGTCCCGAAAGATCCTTATATCTACGATCCAGATCACTTCGTGACTTTGGGTTTCAGAAGTTTTAGTCACACCAACACGCGATTCTCCAGATGTGCGAACTCTGATCTCATAGATCAAATGTCTTAAGGGTTAAATCCCACACTCTTTCCCATGGCCAACGATCATGACAACCCTTGGTTTCCTCCGAACGGATCTCATTTGTTCATCTTTCAGACAAGGAAAAATAACTTCCTTTCTGAGACCTTCACATTAGCATTTTCCTAAGCTTTACCCTAAACGTTTTAGGGACCTTCACATTACCATTTTCCTGAGCTTTACCCTAAACGGGTTAGGGACTTGAGTTTGGAAATTCACACGACAAGGGGGTCTGGGAGAGGTATCCTCTTCAGACGGATGGTTTCAGGATGACACGACATCTTTTGTCTCGACAGTGAAACGTCTTATGCCCTGAAAAGCCTCCGAAAGCTAAGTTCAGCATACAGTCTATCGTCGAGAAGTGGGAATTCACAAGGGGATGTAAGCATACGCATAACATAACCATTTCACACAGAAGACGTTTATAAAATTCATATATATATGTATATATATAAGACCAAGTAATCATTCATCATTTTAATTCAACAATTGAAGCAGGGAAAGGACTTATCAAAACCAGTCAATGTGAAACGACTACTGGAAGGGGTGCCCGTTTCCACCCAACTATAGGCTCAGTCACTCCAAATGGATTTACCACTAGCCACCCCCAAGCTAGACCACGATGCTATGCAACACAACCTTTTCTTCTTGCTCAGCCACAGTGGGGACAGAGGTTACTCTCCTCTTCCCGCTGGATCCTGGCAATGGTTTACACGAAACCAAGCAAGGAGGTTGGCCTCGTTTATCAACTTTTATCAAAACCTTCTCATTTATCAAGGTTCAATTCCTCTGTCGCCATCCGTTGACCCTCGAAACGCCCTTCTCTACACTCTTCGCAGCGCTTCTTCCCTCTGCCCACCACACTTTGCTTTCTTTCTTCTTTTAGCAAGGTTGCGTATGGCTCGAATTCTCAGTCCACGGTCAAGTCTAGAAGCCTTACGAATGAGTTGTATGCCCCATCCCCTCATTAACTCTTGAGGAGGTCTTCCCACCCACTAGTCTGATTGTAATTTATTTCTGGGTCAGAGGACAGTTTTGGTCCTGAGCAATTAAATCTAGTAAGCAATGTTTTGGTGAAGGTTAACACAACCATTCCTGGTCCCCTTCACCCTCTCTTTGTATAACATTCATGGTCTTTCTAAGTACACCCCCCTTCTAGTAGTCATGCAACACTTGTCCATTTTCTTAGTAAATAATTAGATTCACATTCGTTTACCTTTCAAACAAAGGTCCATCGAATCAATATTCACACATATAAAGTTTCCCATAGTCTCTTGGCCATTTATAATTATATTTACAAACTAGGGGAAACAGGGTATTACAATTCCCTCGACGTAGTGACTCTCCACACCGCAGAACCCACAAGGTTCGATTCCTCCGCCGCCATCCGCTGACCCTTGAAACGCCCTTCTCCCGCTACACCACAGAGCCCGTTCACCCTCGAAGGGTCTCACACCCACGCTTTCCCTTCTCCATGGAAGCCATGGATGCGGCTAGCAAAAACCTAGTCATAGAGCCCACAGAGCCGAAAACCTAGCTCAACTCTCAAAACTACCAAAGATTACCCTACCCTAATCCTAGTAACCAATAGCCTAGTAAAAACAACTTACCCCACCCTTCATGAACATAGTTATTGTACTACCAAAAACCTCTTACCCCATCCTACATAAGCTAATTATTGTACTACCAAAAACAACCCCTATGAGAACCAAATGCCAATCTTAAACATAGTATTATCCAACCATCAAAGTGGCCCTACAATACACTACATACAATTAGTATATTGTACTAAATTTTTTGAAAAAAAATATTTTATTCCAATAAACTCTACTATACATGGACATAATTATTGCACAACTCCAATTTTTTTTAAAAAAATACAAATAAAGGTTATTCAATTTTGTTTTGAATTTTTTTTATTTTATTCCAATAAACCCTTTTTCCAATAGAAAATTCGCTCAAAATTATATTAAAGTATAATTTTTTTTACATCATCAAAGATCCTTATAACTATGGATCATTATGTTCATCTCTATACAAAATGCACCCACAACTAGCCATAATATAAACTAATCCTCAAAAAGCCAAAAGGCAAAAAACAACGCGAAAAGTTAACACTTCGGAATTACAAAACATATAAAATGTCCACTACCAGCTGAAATATAATTCGGATGCACATCATCCTGATGATATTTCAAAGATGTTTAAATGAGTAAGTGGTCCTCCAGCCTCATCTACCCATTAGTAAAAGGACAATCTGCCTTCTGGTTCCAAGAGACCGTGTTTAGATAATAAGTCTGCCTCCTTGTTGAAATCCCTGTAAATATGATGAAAGTTCATACCCTGAAATAAGTTGGCCAGATCCCTAGTTTTTTTCTTCCATCCTTCTGTAACACACCCACTGTGGCATAATAAATTTTTCGCCTTTTTCCGAGGGATAGAATCCCCGAAGTCCTACAGGGCTTAGCGCAAGCTAGCTCTTCCCTTTTTCCACCTCCATGTGATCGTTGATTATGACCACAGGCCAAACAATTAGGCACCTTTTCGCATTTCGCGACTCGACGATATAAGCGAGTCGATTCTTTCGACTCTGCAAACCCCAAAATGCCGAAGTGTCGAACAGACTTCAATCAGCAATTAGCCCCCTGGGCTATGCCTTGGCCAGTATGACCACTTCTCATAAGACCACAGTCTTATTCCTTCGGGACTTATCAATACGAGAGCCCGACCTCTTGTCAACGGGACTCCTGAATTCCCGATTTTCGATTTCTTGAAATGGCCTTTGTCACATTAGCCCTCCTGGCTATGCCCTGATCTAGGTGACCACTCCTATTTCTTTCGGGACTTATCAATATGAGAGCCCGACCTCTTGTCAACAGGACTCCCAAATTCTCGATTTTCGATTTCCCAAAATGGGTGATCTCGCGACACATGGCCTCCCTTAATCGGATGTTCTAGATTTATTTTGGGACTTCCACCATGGAGTGTCTCGATCTCTTATCAACGAGACCTTTGAAATCCCGAAGTCCAATATCCCGAGATGGATGATCTCGCAACACATGGCCTCCCTTAATCGGATGGTCCAGATCTATTTCGGGACTTCCACCATGGAGTGTCCCGATTTCTTGTCAACGAGGCCTCTGAAATTTTGAAGTCCAAAATCCCGAGATGGGTGATCTCGCAACACATGGCATCCCTTAATCAGACGGTCCAGATCTATTTTGGGACTTCCACCATTGAGTGTCCCGACTTCTTGTCAACGAGACCTCCGAAATCCCAAAGTCCGAAATCCCGAGATGGGTGATCTCGCGACACGTGGCCTCCCTTAATCGGACGATCCAGATCTATTTCAGGACTTCCATTGTGAAGTTTCCCGACCTCTCGTCATCAGGACTTCCAAAATACCGAAGTTCAAAATCTCGAGATGGGTTATCTCGTGACACATGGCCTCCCTTAATCGGACGGTCTAGATCTATTTTAGGACTTCCATTGTGAAGTTATCCGACCTCTCGTTATTAGGACTTCCGAAATCCTAAGGTCCAAAATCCTGAGATGGGTGATCTCGCAACACGTGGCCTCCCTTAATCGGACGATCCAGATCTATTTCGGGACTTCCATTGTGAAGTTTCCCGACCTCTAGTCATCAGGACTTCTGAAATCCTGCAGTCCAAAATCCCGATACCAACTCCTCTTTCAGGACTTTTGCCTCTGTTCATGAGGGCTTAACCCTCATGCATCTCCTAACAGATCCAACGGCTGTCGGGTTTTCTAACTAAGATCTGACAGTTCAGATCTGTCCCGCGCTATGCACTCTCCCACTGCTCCCTGGACGTGGAAAACCAAAGGTCCAGATACTCCCACGGACCTTGGGGATCTACAGTCCCAATTTCTTTTCTACTCACGAAGATAAAGGAAAAGGGTTAAGGCATTTAACACCCTCGTTTCTTCCTCCAATCTAACGGTCGTGAATGACCACAGATCTTCTGACAGGATCTCGTCCGTCAATCGATACTTATCCCTACACTGCCATTCGGGATTTTAAGAGGATAATTCTTCCTCATACAGGGTTACTAAGACTTGCGCCTTCAAATCCTTTTCCAGGTTCTTAGTGAGCTTTCCAAGAAGGGTGTCTCTATGAGGAGATCTATCCAGGGTATTACCTGAGATGGATAAGGGTATAGATTTCTCGAGAACAAACTTGAATTCTGACTTAGATTGGTAAGCATATAAATAGCGATTTATAAAACATAAGCCATACATGGTCTTTCCATTATAAGCATGCAACCACCATTTCTAGTCAAAACACCACACAGACAGTCTTATACTCAAACCATTCATAAATTGCACAGACTATGAGCATACATATCAGCATATAAACTTCAAGATACAAGATATAAAACACTTATTAGAAATAACACCAAGTGTGATTGCAACTGCTGAGAAGGGTGCTCGTTTCCACCCAACCGTAGGCTCAGCGACTTTCAACGGATTTACCACTAGCCACCCCCGAACTAAGACCATGATGCTGCGAGACTGCATCTCTATTTTCCATTGACCAAGAATGAAGGTTACTCTCCTTCTTCTCTGCTATCACTCACTCTATATTTTTCCAAAGTTCTCCTCTTCCTCTTTCCCTTACGTCTGCCCCCTGATCACACACTCTTCCTACCTTTTATTTTTTCGACGAGGTTGCGTGTGGCACGATATTCCTCACGGTGGTCAGGTATGAGGACTCTATGGATGGGCGGTTCACCCCCATCCCTCATTACTCATGAGGAGCCCTTTACCTACCAACCTGGCGAGTCATTTAACTCGGGGCCAGCGAGCCGCTCTTGGTTCTCCAGGCCAGTGAAATCCAAATACGGTATTGGTTTCGGTGGAAGTTAACACCACCATCCCAGGTGCCTTCCACCACCTTTCTCCAGCCATCTTGGTCTCTTTTTAAGCACATCCCCTCTCAGTCCTGCAATATATATAGTCATAATATTATTTACATTCATCGACCTTTTTCACAAGGTCCATTCACATCACACATTCACATTTTAGAGTTTGCCACAATACTTGGCCAGTATAGTTAATTTTATATACTGGGGGAAGCAGGGTGTTACAATTCCCTCCCCCTTAAAGGAACATCATCCTTGATGTTCTATCTATCAACTTGACATACATGTACAGATGTAAACAAAATAGGATATGCCCATTTCATGGCATCCTCCATTTCCCATGTAGCCTCATTTGGGCGAAAATGTTTCCACTGCACCTTGACCTGTGCAATGGTTCGGTTCCAGAGTGGGGTTTCCTTTCTGTCCAGTATGCATTGAGGTTCTAATATAAATTCTCCCTCCAATTCCACCTGAATCACAGACCAGTCAATTATATGGTTAGCATCATGTACATATTTCTTTAATAATGAAACATGGAAAACATTATGCGCTTTCACTATTGGAGGAAGCGCTAGCTTATAGGCTACAAGTCCCACTCTATCTAGAACCTCAAAGGGTCCACAATATCGAGGTGCCAACTTGGCACAAGCTCCCATTTTCAGAGAACTCTTCCTAGGCCTAACTCTGAGATATACATGGTCTCTCGTCTTGAACTCTCTTGGAGTTCTCTTTTGGTCGACATAACTTTTATGTCTGTTCTGAGCGACCTTCAGGTTTTGTTTTATCTGAGTCACTTGTTGTTCCATTTCTTTCAACATGTCGGGTCCAAAAGAAATCCTGTTTACAGGATTACTCTAGTTGACTGGAGTGTTACACGATCTACCATAGAGGACTTCGAAGGGACTCATGTTTAAGGATGATTGGTAGCCGTTGTTATAGGCGAATTCTACCAGTGGCAGGTAGTCTTCCCACTTCTTGGGTTGATGTATTACATGCATTCTTAGCATGTCTTCAAGTATTTGGTCCACTCTCTCTATCTTTCTATTGGTTTGAGGGTGATAGGTGCTGCTAAACAAAAATTTGGTCTCTAAACCAGCCATTAGTGACTTCCAAAAGTTGGAAGTAAATTTCATGTCTCTGTCGGACACGATCTCTTTCGGCATACCATGCAGTCTGAATGTTTCCTTCATGAATACCTGGGCGATGTCTATTGCTTTGCAAGTTTATTTGACAGGGATAAAGTGAGCGGGCTTGCTCAATTTATCCACCACTACCATGATGGCATCATTCTGTTTGGTTGAGGTTGGTAATCCGATGATGAAATCCATGGAGATGGTTTCCCATTTCCATTCTGGGATTGATAGAGGTTGTAATAATCCCGCTGGGTGTCGTTGTTCTACTTTTACTTGTTGACATTCTATACATTTGGCTAGGTACTCCGCTATCTTTCTTCAATCCAGGCCAATAGAATTGTCTCCTAGTGGCCGTGATCATTTTCTGGTATCCTGGATGACCAGAATAGGGTCCTTTATGTAGTTCATCCAGTATGATCCTCTTCAAGTAGTCACCATTTGGAATATAAAATTTTCTTCTGTAAGTGAGCAGACCTCCTTCAATCATCTGGTAGCCTTCATATTTTACTCTGGTGGGTTCTTGTTTTAGGTACATGGTCACGGTCTGGACGAAGGGATCTGTTTCTTGTGCATTTCTGATTCTTTCCTTGACATCTGTCTCGCAGGTGCTCACCGCTGCCAGGTGAATTGTTTTCATATTTCTGCTATGGGCATCAGCCACCCTATTTTCCTTTTGTTTAATGTGTTTGATCTCGAAATCAAACTCGCTAAGGAGGGCCATCCACCTAGCTTGTCTAGCATTGAGCTTTGGTTGATCAAACAGATATCGCAATCTATAGTGATCTATCATAAGTACAAATTTTCTTCCCAGGAGGTAATGCCTCCACATTTTAAAGGCATGCACTATGGTAGCTAGTTCTAGATCATGGGTCACGTAGTTGAACTTGTGCTCATTCAATTTTCCGGATTCATAGCAGATCACAATTCCTTCCTGCATAAGGACTCCTGCGAGCCCTTCCTTACAGGCATCTTTGCATACGAGGAAGTCAGCTTATGGATCGGCGATCTTCAGCATGGGTGCATGGGTCAGTAGATGTTTCAAGGTTTGAAATATTTCTTCACATTTCTGTGTCCACAGGAATTATGTCCCCTTCTTTTAGAGGGCAGTGATTAGACAACCAATCTTTGAGAATCCTTTTATAAATATCCTATAGTATCCTTCTAATCCCATAAAGGATCTGATGTCCAAAACATCCTTTGGGGTAGGCCATTCCATGATAGACCTGATTTTGTCAGGATCTACCGCTACTCCTTCTTCAGAGAGAACATGGCCTAAGTAATGTATTTGCTTCTGGAAGAATTCACATTTGTTGAATTTGGCATAG
>ML778779.1:1552046-1564691 GCA_009831015.1 Picea engelmannii | reverse complement strand
GCGTGCTCTCTATATACATAAGTGAACAAAAATGGATATGCGTGTCTCATCGCATCATCCATTTCCCACGTGGCCTCATCTAGGCCAAAGTGTTTCCACTGCACCTTGACCTGTGCAATGGTTCGGTTCCTGAGTGGGGTTTTCTTCCTATATAGTATGAATTGAGGTTCTGGCAGGAATTATCCCTCTGGTTCCACCTGGATCACAGACCAATCAATTATATGATTATAATCATGTACATATTTCTTTAATAATGAAACATGGAAAACATTATGTGCCTTTACTTTGGAAGGGAGTGCTAGCCTATAGGCTACAGGTCCCACTCTATCTAAAACTTCAAAGGGTCCATAATAACGAGGTGCCAGTTTGGCATAATATCCTATCCTTAGGGAACTCTTCTTGGGCCTAACTCTGAGATAGACATGGTCTCATGTCTTGAATTCTCTAGGGGTTTTCTTTTTGTCGATGTAACTTTTCTGTCCATCATGAGCGATTTTCAGATTTTGTTTTATCCAAACCACTTGTTGTTCCATTTACTTCAGCATGTCAGGTCTGATTGAAACTCTATCCACTGGATTACTCCAACTAACTAGATTCTTGCACTGTCTACCATAGAGGGCTTCAAAAGGGCTCATCTTCAATGATTCTTGATAACCGTTGTTGTAGGAAAATTCTACCAGTGGAAGGTAGTCTTCCCACTTCTTAGGTTGATGCATTACATGCATCCTTAGAATGTCTTCTAATATTTGGTTTACTCTTTCTGTCTATCCATCGGTTTGAGGGTGATAGGAGGTGCTCAACAACAGTTTATTCTCAAAACTAGCCATCAAGGATTTCCAAAAGCTTGAAGTGAATTTTGTGTCTCTGTCAGATACAATATCCTTAGGCATGCCATGCAGCATGAATATCTCCTTCGTGAATATGTTGGCAATATATATTGCCTTGAAAGTCGATTTGACAAGAATGAAGTGAGCGGACTTGCTCAACTTGTCCACCACCACCATTATGGCATCATTTTGCGTGGTCGATTTTGGTAATCCGGTGATGAAATCCATGGAGATGGTTTCCCATTTCCATTCTGGGATCAGTAGGGGTTGTAACAACCCTGCTGCATGTCGGTGTTCTACCTTAACTTGTTGGCATTCTATACATTTAGCTAAATATACAGCTATATCCTTTTTCAATCTAGGCCAATAGAATTGTTTCCTAATGGCCGTGACCATTTTTTGATAACTCGGATGACCAGTGTATGGTCTCTTGTGCAGTTCGTCCATTATGAACCTCTTCAAGTTATCACAAGTTGGAATATACAATATGTTTTGGTAATTCAACAGAACTTCGTCCAGCATCTAGTAGCCTTCATACTTTAGCCCTACAAGTTCTTTCTTCAGGAATGATGTCATGGTCTTGAAGAATGCATATGTTTCTTGTGCATTCCTTACTTTTTCTCTAACATTCATTTCATAGGTTCTCACCGCTGCCAGGTGAATTGTTTCCATACTTCTACTAAGGGCATAGACCACCTATTTTACTTTCCTTTGATATGTTTGATTTCAAAATCAAACTCGCTAAGAAGATCCATCCATATAGCTTGTCTAGCATTGTGTTTTGGTTGATCAAAGACGTGCCTTAACCCATAGTGGTCTTTCATAAGTATGAATATCCTACCCAGGAGGTAATGCCTCCACATTTTTAAAGCATGCACTATGGAAGCCAACTCCAAATCATGGCTCACATAATCGATTTTGTGCTCATTCAATTTTTTGGACTCATAGCAAATCACACGTCCTTCTTGCATAAGGAAACCTCCAAGTCCTTCCTTGTAGGCATATGTACACACGAGGAAATCATTATCGGGGTCAACGATCTTTAGTATGGGTGCATGGGTCAGAAGGTATTTTAGTGACTAAAATATTTCTTCACATTCTGGTGTCCAAATGAATTTAACCCCCTTCTTGTGGAGGGTAGTGATTGGACAACCAATCTTGGAAAATCCTTTTATAAACCTCCTATAGTATCCTGCTAAGCCCATAAAGGATCTAATATCTGAAACATCATTTGGGGTAGGCCATTACATGATAGATCTGATCCTGTAAGGGTCTACTTCCACCCCTTCTTCAGATATAACATGACCTAAGTAATGTATTTTCTTTTGGAAAAAGCCACACTTGCTAAACTTAGCATAGAGTTGATTCTCTCTCGGCACTTGAAGTACAAGTCTAAGATGTTCTTCATGCTCCTCTCTATTCTTGGAGTAGAGTAAGATGTCATCAATAAAAATCAATACAAATTTGTCCAATATATTTGTTGAGTAAATTATTCATCAAGCACATAAAAGTGGTAGGGGCATTGGTTAATCCAAATGGGACTACCACAAATTCATAGTGGCCATATCTTGTCCTGAAGGTGGTTTTGTGGATGTCTTCATCCTTGATTTGGACTTGATGGTATCCAGATATCAATTCAATCTTTGAGAAAATGGAATCACCCCCCAATTGGTTGAACAAGTCATCGATTCTTAGCAAGGGGTACTTGTTCTTTATGGTTGCCTTATTGAGTTTTCTATAATCTACGCATAGTCGAAGTGTGCCATATTTCTTCTTCACAAACAAGACTGGTGATCCCCATGGAGATACACTGGGCCGGATGTAGCCTTTTTCCATCATTTCTTTTAGTTGTAGCTTGAGCTCAACTAGTTTGGGTATACTCATTATATAGGGTTTCCTAGACACTAGCACCACTCCTGGTGCAAGTTCTATCAAGAAGTCAATGTCTCTTCTTGGGGGTAAACCTGGTACCTCTTCTGGAAACACATCTCTATACTCCCTTAATAGGGGTTGGTCCTCTAGGTTTGGTCTGTCATCCTCAATAGCCTTCAACACCTGTATTGTGTATAGAGGACATCCCTTTCTGCAACACTTCTTCATTTGAATGGTTGATATTTATCTCACTGAGACAAGATTTTGGATTCCCCGGAGGGTTATCTTTCTCCCTTATTCAGTTATACATTCTAAGGTTTTATGGTAGCAATCTAACTTAGTTTTATATGCATCTAGCCAGTTCATGCCAATCAACAGGTCATAAGATCCTAGGGGAAGTATGTTAAGGGTAGCTTGGGTGGGCAATCCATCCATAATGAATTGGAAAGCTTGTATGACCTCCACTACTTTTATTTTGGTGCCAGTGGATAGTTGTACCAACTATGGCATAACATGTCTATGTGGTTGAAATTTACACTTGTCTACAGTCTGAGGCACCACATAACTCAAATTAGAACCAAGGTCAATTAAAATAGAAACTATATGGTTGGTGATCATACCTTCCACCTCCACAACTGAAGCTTGGTGGTCGACTTGTTTATTATCCACGGATGCATAAATTTGTGGCATACTCCTACCCATATAATTGAAGGTGGTAGCTTCTTGGATTTTGTAAACTCTCCTATTGTTTTGTTGTTTGTGCGGACAATCCCTTGGAAGATGTTCTTCTCCACAACCCCAACATTTCAAGGGTTCCTTCTTTGGGTTGTCGGTCTTTCCTGGGGTTGATCCAAAAGGTTTATTTCCACTATGGGAGGGGAAATTCTATTGGTGTACACTTCAGGTAGGAAGGCTCATCCTTGAATCCTTCCTATAGTTCTTAAATATTGGGGATTTAAACCCCTTCTTCTTGAACCTTGAACTATTCCTCTGCTTCTAGTCCTCGTGAGGTTTGGAGGGGAAATTTTGTTGGTGTACACTTTGGGTAGGAAGGCTCATCCTTGAATCCTACCTATAGTTCTTAAATATTGGGGATTTAAACCCCTTCTTCTTGAACCTCGAACTATTCTTCTGCTTCCAGTCCTCATGAGGTTCTATCTGACACTCAAACTATTCATAGCAATACCTTGCCTTTCAGATAGCGTCTTCTAAGGTTTTTGGCTCATCAAACTCAATCATGTTCTCGTAGTTCTGGGGTAACCCACTAATAAATTGTTACACTTTTACCTTTTCCTTTTTTATGTAGAGTACATACCTCAACAACTCAAGGAATTTACTGACATATTCCTCTATGGTGATTTGTCCCAGTTTGAGTTCATAGAACTCTTTAGTCTTCTCATCAAAATATTTTTCTAACAGATACTTCTTCTTGAAGTGTTTCTCAAATTGTTTCTAAGATAGGTCCTCTTCATGGATTCCTTTCACATTCTTAAGGTCTTCCCACCAAATGGAATCCTTCCCATTCAGGTTGAAGGTGGTTATTCGAGCCTTCAAGTTTTCAGAGAAATCATGGACTTTGAAGTACTTCTTTAGTCCAAGTAGCCAGGATTATGCCTCTTCCCCTTTCTTAATCTCACCATCAAAAGAGGGTGGTTTGGATTTCTTGAACTCTTCAGGATCATGACTTTTGGAATTCTTTCGTTTCTTCCTTTTCCTTTGGGAATGTGAACTAGTTTTACTACTAGAATATCCTTCTGAGTCGCCAGTTTCCTTTCCAAAGGATTCTCCGAATGAGTGTCCCCTGTCTCCAGGTTGGACCTTCCTCGAGGTACTCCTAGTGTGGCCACTTATGGGACCACGTTTTCGTATCTCGGGTGGACTTAGGCTCCTCTTCGTCTGTTGTCGGTCCACATGACTAGTGGCAGGTCCATGTTGCAGCTATCTCTGTATGTCGGATCAAATCTGCAGCAAGACTGCATTAATTTATGTTTGATTCTATTGCACTTTTATCAATCTCTTTTTGTCAGCCTTTCAGCTCTATAACTCATCCATGAGGATCCTTACAGTCTCATCTAGATCTGGAGGAGTCTCTACCACCCTCCTCTCATCAGATTCTATTGTGGGAGCCATCCCCCACTTCATGGCACATTACAATCCTTTATGCTTGCATCTTTCCTGTGATTTACTGATTGCTTGAGTGTTGACAAAACATTCTTTTTAGCCAATAGTCTATTAGTTTATGAACAATACACAGTTCAAATTTATTAAATGCACACACAGTATAAATTTACATTATTTTCCTCAATAACAGTTTAACCAGACTCTTTAAGGAAGAAGTAATATACGGTGTCACTCGTAAAAGTAATTTAAATATGGTTTTTAAACAACTCTTCCATGAGCCCAAGTAGGCCAAGTGTTGTATCCATGGTATGATACCAATTTGTAACACACTCACGGTGGGGCATCGAAATTTCGTTCTCCTTAATAACTCAAGACCTTCAATCGGGGTCTCAAATCCCATTTTGCTCGTCCAAGGATTTTCTGTCGTGGTTACCATACTCAGAACCGAACTCAAAATTGGTGTATATGCCTCTCTCCAACTCTTCGGGTGTTCATTGGTTGAGGTCATGGAGCTTCCATGAGGGTCTAAATCAATGAGTTCCTCGTGCGCGTTGGGATTTCAGAATTCGGGTGTTCTCGATTCACCTGAATTTGATTCCACCGAAGTCCAAACTCACAGATAGACACGAGTCGAATCGATGGTCCATACTCTAGTCATAGCCAATGACTAATATTGACTTTAGGTCTCGGGCTTCGGGAGTTTTTGACTCACTTGACTCTAATTTATCCGAAGTCTGAACTCACGGGCAGACATGTAGTTGGATCTGGGGTGACATGTGCCCTCACCCGGAGCGATTCAGGTCATGATCCAAGGGCCCTATGGGGTAGGTGATGCACATAAAATGGGCGGCACATGGCTTGTTAAGATTCGATCCATGTCACTGGGGATGACGTCACTATACCTCATCACTTTGCTAATAGTATTCTACATTCCTCAGATCTCATGGTTGAGATTTGGTCACGTAGACCAATAGATCTACAGCTCTAGTTACCTTGGGGTTTCAGCGTTCAAGAGTATTTCTAAGAAAACTCCTCTTATCTTTTGAAGCCTCCAATCTCCGAAGTAGAGGGACTAGCACCACGCGTCCCTGATATGATGACAGTTGGAAAAGGATCTGAAGGGCCCTGCGATCTATGCTACTAGGTCCTTCGTGACTCTGACCTTCGTGGTTTCGAGCATCGGTTTACTTGGCGAGATAGGCCCACCCAACCACCTAGGGGACCACCTATCACCGTTCAATCTCATGGGAGACCAAGTCTCCTGGTCACCTTCAGTCCACATAAAGATAGTAAGGTCAGTCTTACTCCGAAGTCCCAGACTTCTAGAGCTACGAGACCAAGGGAACAAGGTCCCCTTAGGCTTAGCCCAAGTTTCTTGGGTATTGGTCATATGGGTCCTTTCAAACGGATCTCTTCCGCTCGTCTTCTAAACAAATAGACCTCCTCTTTTTTGAGGCTTCAACTTCGCTACTCCTCCTGAGCCTTACCATTAAAGGGTTAATTACTTGGGTCTGGAATTCCAATCGCACGACAAATGGGTTTGGGAGAGGTATCTTCTTTGGAAGGAGGGTTTCAGGTCGACACAATATCTCCTATCTTGACCATCTTATCAACTTGTTCCCCGGGAAACCTTCAAAGTTAAGCTGGACATGCAGTCTATCAATTGGAAGTGTAAATTTACAAGGAGATGAAAGAATATACTTGACATAGCCATTTCACGCAAAAAACATTTATAAATGTACATAAGCATGAGTCCAAGAAAATCATCTATCATTCTAGTTCAACAACTAAAGAAGGGAAAATACTTATCAGAACCACACAATGTGAAGAGACTACTAGAAGGGGTGCCCATTTCCACCCAGCCATAGGCGTAGTCACTCCAAACAATTTTACCACTGGCCTACCCTGAGATAGACCATGATGCTCTGCTACACAATCTTTTATGATGGATCAACAACAGTAGGGATGAAGGTTACTCTCCTCCTCCTACAGAATGTTGGTAATGGTTTACACAATACCAAGCAAGGAGGATCGACCTTGTTTATCAGCTTGTATCATAACCTTCCCCACCATTTCCTATGACCAGAACGCTTATTTCCAGTTCTTCCTTGAACCCAAGAGATTCACCTCTTGTCTCTTCACTCTTCGCATACCTCCCTCTCCCCACCTCATCTTCCTTTTCTCACCTCTTTCAGCAAGGTTACTTGTGGCTCGAATTCCTAGCCCGTGGTCAAGTATAGAAGCCTTTACAGATGGGTGTTATGCCCCATCCCCTCATTAACTCTTAAGGAGTTCCTCCCACCTACCAGCCTGACTGTAATTCATTTATGGGTCAGAGGACTATTTTGGTCCTAAGCAATTAAATCCAGTAAGCACTAGTTTAGTGAAGTTTAACGCAACCATTCTTGGTCCCATTCACCATATCTTTGTATAGCATTCATGATCTTTCTAAGTACACCCCTCCTTCCAATAGTCATGCAACAGTTATCCATTTTCTAGTAAATAACAAGATTTGCATTCATTTACCTTTCATACAAAGGTCCATCGAATCAACATTCACACATATGGACTTTTCCATAGTCTCTTGGCCATTATAGTTATATTTACAAGCTAGGGGAAACAAGAAGTTACAATCCTACCTCATTGAGATCATGGGCGCAGATATTTAGTACTCATTTTTCCATTTTAGATAGTGTGTGTGCACATTTTCCAAACATTCATGTATATTTCAACCCTTTACTAAATTCTAGGCACAAATCACCCTAGTATACATTCTTTAGAGTTTACAACAAATCCATCGTCCTGTAACTTTTAAATTTTAAATTAACAACAACATACATGGGTTTTTCTTCCTAGATCATGCATTTCTCATCATGCCCCATTTTCATGCATTTTTCCCTTTATGCATTTTTTTGCATTTACAAGGAAATTTTTATAATTTATGCACAACAAAGGGTTTTTTGTTTCAAAATGCACAAATGAAGAATGAATAGATGTAAAATGATCAAATACAAACTCCACAATTGAAATCACACAATTTGGAGGTCATATTAGTCTTAGGCATGCATTTTACACTAAGACAGTTTTACCCTCCATTTTAGAAAACATTTGGAATCTTGGTTCATGGTAGAAGTCCTTAGTCATTTTATAATGCACTCTGTATGATATATAAATATAAAAAATGATATTAAATTCACACCAAAACTTAGATAAGTCTATTTGGAGGTATATATAATCATCGGTGTGCATTTCCCTTAGTTCACTTTCTACTGTTTTGGTCTCTCAATTTACAAGGTAGACTTTTCCTCTTTTACACAACATTCACTTTTATGTTTGCAAATGAAAATATAAATATGTAGATAGGTGTAAAATTATCTAAGACGCCCTTAGAAACTTGAACCACTCAAATTTCAGAGGTGTTAAGACCTGGGCGTTCATTTTAGTGAATCCTCGTGTGCATTTCTACACAAGGGCAAAAATTATAGTTTAAAATCAAAACATGTATTTTTGAAGTGTGACTGTGCATTTTTAGTTGTGGACGCTCAAACCAACTTGAATTAGGGTTTTATGCAACAATAGAAACCATAATCCTAATTGTCTATATCATCATATATCGAGAACATTGTCATCTACATCTTGCTCAACCTCCTCCCTATGTTCAATGCAATTTGAATTTTTTTTTTCATTTTATCATATCATCATCGGAAATCCAACGATCGTTCGTCACATTCTTAGAGCTCTAATGTGTCACAACATTGATGAACATTGCAGACTATGGCGTCATGCATTTTCCAATTTTTTTGCGCCATATCATTGGATCGTCGATGGACTGGGCACCGTAGAGCATTGTAACACCGATGTGGGTCGTTGGCCATAAAGTCACAGTTTCGATGGAATGTGCGTCATCTTGCTGATGGTACTAACACGCTACTAAGTCACAATAGCGACCATCATCGTCAGTTCAATGACAGTGGGCTGTCTAGTGATAGTTTCATCGAATATGCCACGTGGAAGACCCATTCATCGCCATATCCACAGTGATGTGAGTGTTGTCATTGTGACGAACATCTATTTCATAAAACCTCTCCACAAATTCCATGTGGAAATTTATTATGCCACAATTCCAATAGATGGTTCTATCATCGATAGTGTGATGAAAGTGGTTCAACTAATAGTTGGGAATTGGGTTTGTCGAAAGCGAGATGAGAATTTGTCGAATGGGCGTAGGAGGGTCGTCAAAAAATGGACCAAATGTACTAGTCATTTGATCTGTATTTTATGAGCAGAACAAAGTGAATACGGATTATTAAAAGATGCTTAATACAGAATAACATAGATACAGTAAAATTGGTTTTCTATTCAATAAGGAAATCATATGAAACTATAAAATGCAGCTAAAAAACAAGCTTGTTGGAATGGTGGCGGCTTATCTCTGAGAAGAGATGTGACGGTTGCGCTCATTCGCAAGTAGATGATTACAATGAGGCTCTGAAGGAATTTTTTACAATAAAATGGAATGTCACAAACCCTAGACATCCAAAAAAACTAACCCTAGGATATGAAGCACCAAGAGTCATGTGGGGCCTGCTTGGGTAAGTTAGTACCTCAACTTCTCGGGGTCATAACTTTTGCATACGATATCTGTTTGGGGTGCATGATAGCTCGTTGAAAAGGTATCGTCGAGGAGATTCATTTTTGGGGCTCAATCAGATCCTTTGGTTATATTTGGGAATATCGATCCCAAAAAACCTTCATTTAGGCCCTCAAAATGGCCCCGGAAGTTAAAAACTGCTAAAAATAGTAAATTACCAAATTTTCTAGAAAATTGTTTTGTGCCAGTTGGAAAAGGTGGGTGGCCACCGATATTCACCTAGATCAATCCTCCCTCCTTAGGAAGAAATGGTCTCCATTGCGTTGATTTCCCCCATCAGATGAGGAAATTTCTGCTGAATTTGGCCCCGGATGAGCCACTTGCCCTTGTGTAAGAGCTTCCATGCTTTGACGACTTGATAAAGTTGGATCCTTTATTGTTGAGTTCATGTGATATGTGTGTCCACAATTTGATCATTGGATGCATGTTGCATGTATTCAAGGTTGAGCTCTGTTGGTGTCAACTTCTTTGTTATCTCTGAGGTGTCCAATAATGGTGGGAAATATGGTCGAAGGAGAGCCACGTTGAAGACTAGATGCAGCCAAGGAAAGGGGAAATGTTGAGCTCAAAAGAATTTTCACCCATAGCCTTGGTGATGGTGTACGGCCCATAACGAAGTAAGTGAAGCTTTCGATGGGGCCCTGTAAGGTGTTCTTTCTACAAGTGCAACAAAAATTTGTCGCCCACCTGAAACTTATGTGGCACTCGATGTTAATCATGGCGCTACTTGTACTTGGCATTAGACTTTTGTAGAATATCTAGAACCTGTTGGTGGATGTGTTGGATCTACTCAATGAAATGGGTGGCTTTGTCAGCTTCTGTTGGATCAGGGGACAAGTCGGTCAAGGTGTTTGTCAGGGGTAGTGCAACATCCATGATCCGGATTATTTTAGGCACGAAATGAGAGTGGAGATATAATAAAGAAATACACAGAGATATCGCGTATATCCAATAATATAACAGAAATATATCAGAGATGCAACCATAAACACAGAGATACAGTAATACATGATTTCTATTAATGAAAGAAATGTACAAAGACTGTAAAAAATACAGAGTGAAAGACTCGCTAGAATGGTGGCAGTGTATCTCTGAGAAGAGATGTGACGGCTACTTGCATTCGCAAGAAGATGATTACAATGAGGCTATGAAGGCCTTTTTTACAATAAGAAGGAATTCCAAAAACCCTAGACATCCAAAAACCTAACCCTAGGAGATGAAGCACCAAAAGTCATGTGGGCCCCGTTTGGGTAAGTGAGTACATCAACTTCCTGGGGTCATAACTTTTGCATACGATCTCTGTTTTAGGCGTGTGATAGCTCGTTGGAAAGGTATCGTCGAGGAGATTAATTTTGGGGGCTCAATAATTCCTTTGGCTAGAATTGAGAACCTCAATATTGAAAAACCTTCATTTGGGCCCTCAAAATGGCCCCGGAAGTTAAAACCTGCTAAAAATAGTAAATTGCCAAAATTGCCAGAAAACTATTTTGAGCCATTTGGAAAAGGTGGGTGGCCACCAATATCCACCTAGATCAATACTCCCTCCTTAGAAAGCAATGGTATCCATTGCGTTGAGTTCCAGGGGGAAAGGGAAAAGCGTTTACTGAATCTGCATCGTGGTGAGCCGCTTGCCTTGCTGGAGACGTTGTGTTGCTCAATTTGTGGAAGTTTGTCACGAACTTGTTGTGGCTGAGGCTTTTCAACAGGTCAGGAAACATGAGAGGACAGTGTGTAAAAGGAATCTTTTCACTTTGTTACAACCTTGTTGACCTGCTTATGTTGGATAGAAGGTGCTTGGGGCGAAGTTGTAGTGGTTGTAGTGTCCTTCTGTTCCCCTTTTGAACAGATTGTGAAGAAGCTGAATTTTGCAGTATGAGATACTACCTTGCGGCACTTTTTAGGTGGAACAGTAGTCGAAACTACCTCTGGTATTCTGTACAGATGACCCCCCATAGAAACAATGACATTGTGGGGTTGAGACTCATAAACAGCGTGGCGTCTCCACATATATGGTTGGCCCAAGAGAACATCACAGACATCCAGTGGGGAAACATCACATAATACCTCATCCTTGAAGGGTTGGATGTCATATGGCAATCGGCACTTTTGGCTGACATGGAGATCTCGTCCTTGTCGAAGCCACCCGATGTTGTATGGATGCGAGTGTGGTGTTGTCGACAATCCCAACTGTTTGACGACCTCTGCTAAGATGAGGTTTTTTTTGGCTTCCGCTATCAACAATAAAATGCAGTGGGGTCCCCTTCACCCATATCTGTGAATGAAAAGGGCGCTCCCCCTCTTTAGGATCTATTGGTTCTTCTGGTTGAATTGTTGTGGTCGCGACAATAGTAGTGGGGTCTGCGTCAATGATCTGTCCTTTACTAGTATTTTCAGAATCAGATTCTGAATCAGGGTTCGGCTCCTTTTCTTTGATCTCGACCACCAATGACTGTTTTGAGTGACATTCATCGGTGTTGTACCTGGGGATTTTGTGGAAATCACACCATTTTTCGGTGTCCTTCTTTGTCTTCCCGTGACCCTTCTTTTCCTGTGTCTTGGATTGGTTTTCGAGAGACTGTTTGTTAGGGACGTCTTTGTCATACTTTGGTTGTTGCGTATTTGCAGAACCGAATTCCCATTTGTTCTGGTGCTTAAATTTCTGCTCAATTTTAACAGCATATCGATAAGCATCACCGAGTGATGAGATGTCCAGAAAATCCATTTCAGTCTGGATGTATCTGTGTAGAGCCCCATGGTATTTCATAACCAAATGTCGCTTAGAGTCTTTGATACCCAGCTTGGTGCACAAGGTGTGGAAGGTATTGGTGAACTCCGGAACTTCTTGGCCCCTCTCTTGCTGCAGTGTGGTCCATCTCATGTACTGGTCCTCATAGTTGCCAACAGGGTAATATTGTTCCTTTACCTCATCCACAAAAAAATCCAAAGTGGGATCGGCCCCATATATTCCAGAATCCTCTATGGAACTTTTCTCCCAGTAAGTTTCTCACCAATGTTTGACATGAGGAAGAGCTTTAAGGAGTGTGAAGGTGATCTTTTCTTTGTTGGAAAAATTGTGAACAGAGAAATAACCTTCTAGCAGAGTTAACCATTTTTCTAGGGCTTCTGCATCTATCTGTCCTTCAAATATAGGAATATCAAAATTAACTTGTACCT
>ML778779.1:1524201-1539188 GCA_009831015.1 Picea engelmannii | reverse complement strand
GATTTGTCCTTATAAATACATCACAATGAAAAAGGAAATTTGAATCAAACACTATAATATTTTGGAGTGCTTTGGGTAATGGATTATTTACAAGTCCTTGTGGTCTCCCTCAAAAATTTCAAGGCTATACAAGTTGACAAAGTAGCTAGCGAATGACAAAGTAGCTAGCGAGTGGGGAATTAAGGATCTTTTTAAAAGGATGAACGAGACTTTTGGATTGATGTGTGAGTAATGACCAAGAGTAGATATTATTGATACATAACACGCACATGAGTCCATCCTCGAAGATAACACATGGGTCCACCCTTGAAGATAACATGCACATGGAGATCTATCACTAATATAACTATGACTACTTGTAATGGTTTGACAAGAGTCTAATAAATAGAAAAGATTTAATCCTAAAGAACTATGTTTTGTTTTCTAAGTATTAAGAGTTATCGTGTCAATATATTTTTATAGCTAAGTATAAAAGAGATTTAAATGGAATGTTATATATTACAATTTACAATGTTCAGTGTGAAGTTGAAAATAATGTTAAAAATAATTATATATATATAWWTAWTAWWTATATATATATAATTATTTTTAACATTATTTTCAACTTCACACTGAACATTGTAAATTGTAATATATAACATTCCATTTAAATCTCTTTTATACTTAGCTATAAAAATATATTGACACGATAACTCTTAATACTTAGAAAACAAAACATAGTTCTTTAGGATTAAATCTTTTTCCATTAAATAAATATTATGTGTTGTAATAATTTCTAATTAAGTTTGTGAGTAGAAGACATTAATTCTAATGTGTGGTATATTAATATTAAAATTATAATTTCAAAATATTTATTATAATATTTATAGTTTTAATTTTTTAATTCATTAAAATTATGGTGATTTAGCAATGCTTCTTTTTTAAATATAGAAATAAAATTTTAAAACAAATTGAATAATTCTTTATCTTTCTTAAGATTTTATAAATTTAATTTAATTTTTAATCATAATCATCAATATTATTGAACATAAAATTATAATAAAATTGTTTTTCATAAACGAATTTGTAATTTATTTTTAAATATTATTTATTTAATTTATAAAATATATATTTAATTAAATTACATACCAGATTTCAAAAATGAAAAAACTACAATATTATATATACAGTCTGAGTGGGTCTAATGATTAAGAATATGTGTTTTCTCTTAAAAGGTCAGGGGTTCAAAACCAAAGGAAATAGGGTATGTATACCTTCAAATAAGGGGGTCTCATACACCAATTTGGTATGTTGGGTAGGGTATGTATACCTTCAAACAGGGAGGTCTCATACACCAATAGTTTAAGTATACAAATAACATCAATATACTATATAGTTAGTTTTCACATATATAAATTTATCTTAATTACAAAGTTATTAAAATTTATTTGATGCTAAATGTTTTTAAGTAAAACATAAAAAAATAAAAGATTCCAATTTAATTCCTCTAAATATAGTTAAAGTAAACCTACATAATGAAATAATAAGCCTGGTTAAAATAAACCTACACGATTAAATAATACATTGAAAATGGCAACTTCCTTTCCTAGAAAGTTTCATATAGGATTTAAATTTGAGATGGAAAGATAAACACGCAACCTTCGCTATGAAGTGACTTTATGAAAACATGAATGTGGAAATCTACATAAGATAAAACCGAGATACAATGAATGAAGTGGATATGGTTTTGATGGTTGTATGAACTATTAAAAGATAAAGTTATAAAATTTACAAAATAGTCTGTCACGGTGTGTGTCACGGTGTGTGTAAAGATTAATAGTATTTTATATACAAAGTTTAAATTTAAAAGGAGTAGAGTATGTGTATTTATGTAGATTTTATCAATCAAATTGTTGGAAATTATAATTTTAAAAATAGATTATTGTTATTATTATTATTAAAAATTGAATTTTTGTTTTAGTAGAAAAATCTTGATTTATATATTTCATATTAATTTAATTATTTAAATATAAAAATATATGTGTATTTTTAACTTTTAAATTAATAATACTATTTCAATTACATTTTTTTATTAAAAAAAATGTAATTGAAATAGTATTTAGTTTTATATATAACATTAAAGATTAAACGTTAATAAAAAAATTATAATTTTATTGGAAATAGTTTTAGTGAGGATTATTTAAAAAACTAGTTTTCATGTCAATATTATTTGAGTTTAAACTACTTTCCATTTTGAAAAAAAACTAAAACTATTTCTAATTAATTATAATTAATAACTAATAATAAATAATTATTATTATATTTACTTTTTAACAAATAAATTATAATAAGTTTTACTAATAAATAAATTATATAATGTTTTTTTTTAATTAAAAAAAAATAACTTCCACATACCTTGACATGTCTTATCTTCATGTTGTTAGCATAGTTATCAAATTCAGTACCAAGGGCAATGTATTTGAATATTCGGTATTTAATTTATTTAGTTTTATTATTTTGCTTACTTTTATTTGGTTTTTCCAAGATATATTAAATGTCTAAATTATGTATACTAAGTATTTGTTTTTCCCAAAATATATTAAATATTTGATATTTGTTAATTAAATTGGTATTTTAATATCTTGGGTTGGTTAGGGTATAAAACATTTAAATTATAATTTATAATTAATGGAATTGGAAATTTAGATTATATAAATTATAATTTATCAAATTTTAAAATAAAATTGTTATAAAAGAAACTATATTTCATAATTAAATTGTATTTGATATTTGTTAATTAAATTGTTATTTTAATATTTTGGGTTGGTTAGGGTATAAAACATTTAAATTGTAATTTATAATTAAAGATAGCTTAATTAATTATAAATTTAAATTATATAAATTATAATTTATCAAATTTTAGAATAAAATTGTTTAAAAAAAAACTATAATTCATAATTAAATTGTATGTAAATTGTTTTTTCTTTGATTTTAATGGAGTCATAATTAAATTGTATGTAAATTGTTTTTTCTTTGATTTTAATGGAGTTAGATTGGGACATTTAGTAAGGGTCCAAGGACTTTGACTTCATTCAAGGACTTGAATCCAAAACTTCTTACTTACACTCAATCTAGCAAAGTGGGATACTTACTTTTGTAATTAGATAGAGACATTCTTGAGGGCCCTAGGACTTGACCCCAAGATCCATTGAGATACCAATATATTGCCGACTTACTATATAGTTTAATTGTTTTTAAATTTGATACTATGAGTTGTGTGCAAATTGTTTAAGTGGAAAAGCATTAATATAACATGTTTGGTTCCCCAGATGGGGTGTTGGGGAGGAAGGGGATATCGAGAATTGATCCCAATTACCACGTGGACCTGCCACATGTACAGATGAGTCTGCCACATCCTCTCATTCAACACCTTGAGAATGAGAACGTCGACGACCATCCCAGACTTGTCAATGACCGAATTAATGTGACTTGGGAGCGACACATGTGCCTCGGACATTGGCCCCTCCAGGTTTATTTTTCGTGGAAGTATGAAGAAGACTATGGCAAGTGACATTCGACCTGGGTTTTCGCTTCAGGGCGATAGGTACAAAGCATAATTAATGCAAGCGTTATTACCACCTGAGTGCAGTACCCTCGCCTTGTTTGTTGGATCCTCCGAGGTAATTTACTAAGATAGAATGTGGAAGGCTTGAGCTAAAGAAACCTGGCATGTGTTTTCTCTCCACGATGAAAGGTGTTAGCTCCCAAAATGAATCAATCAATTTGTTCCATTTTGTAGGTGATAGCGTGGTCATTAATAGGAATCTATATAAATTTTTAGATTTTAGAAGTGTCAAAACATAGGATTTAAGATTTTATCCTAGAAATAAATTGATCCTCAAAAGGTTGCTTCAAAATTTTGTGAAAAAATATTTTCAACAGCTAACATATGTTGTGAAGTTGATGTTAGCTGGTGAAAGCCTCGGGTTTCAACAGTTAAGGTGTACTCCCCGCAGACAAGCAAGCTGGTGAAAGTGCTAAACACGAATTTCTCTTCAACGACTCCAAAAATAAAAAAAGGGACACGCCAGACACACGTCATATAATCATTATGGCAAGCTAGTCGAAACAAATAATGATGATGATACTGTTTGTTCACGTTTTAACAGGACATTATGGCTGATCGTGTTCACGATTTTCGTGCGATAAGAAGGGGAGGGTTTGAGGTGACGAACTTTCAATCATCATTGGAGACAGAGGAAAGAAAGTGCCAGCTATCTGGCGACATCAAATCAACATCTCTTGTTTTGAACTTGCGGTGTTCACAGACTTCTATGATGAGGTTTCATTTTCTAATTGATAACACAGGGAGCTTTCACCAACGCCAACCTTTTCTGTATCAAGAAAATTACCGTGTCAACAGTGTGCAAATTGACCGATGTTCAAGTCGTAGATGGCGAAGAAACAAAGAGGGTTGTTGTTGAGGAAAGAGTTAGATAATCTATCATTTTTGTAGTCTTATCCAGATGTGCAGAAGCGTTTCTCAGACGCAGGTTGCATGACTTATGTGGAAAAGTTACAGCACGATTATCACCAGGCGATAGCAAAATTCTTTGCCAAGTCATATGATGGAAAGAAAGCTATCGTGGGCTCTCTAGAGATGATAATTGATGAAGCTATCATCACTACAACAACTGGCTTACCCAGAACAGGCCAAAGTTGGTTTAAAACAACAGTGACCAAGAACTTAGATTTCAGGGTATTCCTCAAGGCAGAATTCAGAAGCATAACCTGGAAGAAAAGCATCCATGTTTCTTACCTGGAAGATGAATGGCAAGATCTGTTCAAAGGCATTCAACTTTACTTAACCTCAGAAGGCATGTATGACAAGTTAATGTTATATCATTTCAAACTTATAGATCACTTCACAAGGAAGACCCTTCTGAATTTGCCTTTCTTCCTTCACAAGAGCCTAACCAAAGTATGTAAGAAGATCAGAGCTGAACCTCTAAGCATAAAAAATGCCCTTTGTCATTATGGTATGATTAAATTGATCATTTTGGAGGAACTGGGACGAAGAGAAAGAACTTGGCAACACTTTCTTTTCTGGGAAGGTTTCGAGACCCAAACTCAACCTATAAATGAGCATAAGAAAGCAAGGAAAAAGAAGTCAACTCCTCAGAGTAGCTCAAGGAGGAGGAGAGCTCTCCCAAGACCACCAGAGGATAGAATTTCTAGCATAAATCCCAAGAGACCAAAAAAGAAACTAGATTTTGAAACAAACTCAGAGCAATCCACAGTGAAAAAGACAAATGTTCTCAATTTTCCATACACAGATTCAAATACAGAGCCGGAAAGGGAAGATGAAAGTCCAGCCATCAAAAGTCCAGAGCACTTCATGAAATTTGCACAGGACTATGAAGCTTTTACTCCCAAAGATGAAGGTGAAACCTCAAGAAATAAGAAATCAAAGAAATCACAAAAGATTAAAGAGATGAAAGAGGTAATAGCACAACAGGAGGTTCTGGAAAGAGTCATAAAAGCAAGATATAAAGCCTTATCAGAAAATTTTGCAAAGACAAATGCAGCTTTTGAGAAGCTAGCTCGTGAAAGTGTTAAAGACAAAAAGAGGAAGAAGAAAATCACCAAGGATTATAACAGCTTATGGTGGTTAGCAAAACGCCTCGAGAGGAAAATAAAAAAATTGAAGGAAAAGATTAATACACATCCAGATTTACAGGTACTGGCCCAGGTTGCTATTAATTTACAGGGAGAGCAATCAAAAGAACACTGAGTTGTTTTTGGAACAACATTTTTTAATATGAAGGGTTTTCTTTTTTGACCAAAACAGAGCTTTCACCAACACAGAAGGTGAAATTATAACCAGTTAGCTGATGAAAAGCAGAGCTTTCACCAGCTAATTAGCAAATCATAAGGTGAAATAGATGGTGAAACTACAGAAAGAAAATTTTGGAAAGTTAATTTGGAGCAAAGCGATTTTGGAGTGATTAAAAGGGTAAAATATTATCAAATGATTAATCACCAAATCAAGAAAAAATCTAGTATCAAAGATTCGTGGAGATTTTGGGATTGAATGTTAAATTAGTCAACTAAAGTTTTGGTTATAGTTGTTGAAATATTTCCAACCACAGAAGACATGTGTCTTTTCCCTCCATGACACATCAGAGTTATAGAAGTGATGAAGACCAGATGTCAAAGATCAACAAAGAAGACAATTCGAGTCTTAGGAACTAGTTCTTTGGTTATCCAATTGTATTTAGTTAGTTTTACTTTCTATATTTAGATATACAGATCCAATTTTCCAGGATCTTAGACTTGCTATAAAGGCTATAAATGCCTATCTTTTTAAGATATCAGGGTTCAATCTTGGATACATTTTGCTACTGTAATAGACTCTTATTTGATAATAGAATCATGGTTTTCTTTTGTCTTCAATATCAGATTAGTCATGTACTTTGTCTCTCTGCACTTGAATTCAGTTTGTTTTAGCTTCTAAAGATTGTCATCCCTTTATTAAGCTCATAAACTTGAATTGAAGAACATCCTTGCTATTTTGTATGACCCTGCATCTTATTGTATTTGGTTATCAAGATTAGTATTCTTCATCCTCTGTTTAAACTATTTTGTCTGATTATTGATCTCTAAAAGCACTGTCTTATTCGAATGTATGATGAGTTGTCCATTTCATTAGTTATTGAGTTATCCCATTGATCCAAGCATATCTAAATTATCTTGTCGTAAGTTTCCAAGCATCTTTGGCTTACAACCCCAAAGAGTTTCTTGGAGTGATAACAAATTGGCATTGTTGCCGGGGAGAGGAGACTGAAGTTCATCTTTCCTGGGAGACGACACAGAGCTGATCTTTGATGATAGACAAAGATTAGACATTCTCTTGGTTGTAATCATCTATCTAGTGAATCCATGAAGGACGGATTTGTTGGCGACTCCACTGGTATATAAATGAACCAGATCTTAGCAAAGAGGTATGTGTTCTGTGATTTTTCAAGTATTTTTGGTTACCCTCATCCAATTCCTAGTAAAGATGAATGGGAAAGAAGTATTCCCGGATTTCAAGGAGAAGAATGGGAAGTACCAGTTGAACACCTTTTGGATTTTTATGACTTTATTAATCAACTTGAAATTATACATAAAGATGTTCAAATTAAGCTTTTCAAGCAATCATTAGAGGGAATTTCTCTTAACTGGTGCCGGTCTCTTCCAAGTGCAAGTATCAGCTCTTTGGCAGATTTTCATGTTGTTTTTCATATGTTTTGTAAAGATCAATTTTCAAATGACTTTCTTTATCCTGAGTGTTGTCATGAATTCAATCTTTTGAATAAAGAATTAGACACTCATGAAGAGTATGTTGTTGTAGAGGATACTCTTCAGTATGATCGAGAAATTAGTAATCCACACTATGATAACATTAGTGATGCTTTTGACATTGTACCAAATGCATCTACTATCTTAGGTTGTCATGAAGATCAGATTTTTCCTTCTGAAAACTTTGAAGATGTTGAGCATATTGACATATCAGTAGGAGATAGTTTTGGATCTGCTGCAAATACTAAGGGCATCCCTCAGCTTTTGGTTTTGCATACAAAAGGGAATTGCAGAAGACATGAAGAGAAAGATGATGAGAATAAGGGTTTAGATCAGCAGTTCATCATGCATGTTTCTCTGACAGAGGTTGAGCAATATACATTCAACATTGAGATCACTGAAAGCAACCTGCATCAGCAATTCAGTCAATTGGAACAACAACATGAAGAGGTATTTCTTTGTGTCTTTCATGACCCTATTGTTGGTTTTCTGGAATCCATGAGAAGCATAAATATCAAAATATTCTTGTCAGATGAAAGTTGGTTCTATCATCTGTTCAAACCACATTTATGTTGGTTATGCATTCCTTTAATTTTTGAGTAAAGATCAAGAACAGCTTCAGTTAATCAGTTTCTTACATGGCTTCATTGAAAGCATGAGTTTACTTGATTAAGAAAAGGTACAATGGGTTAGTGTAGGAATAAGCAGCAGAATAAGCTCTTCATACGAGCAGATAGATTAGTTTCAGTTGTTGATTTCAATGAATAAGAAAAACAGGCTACAGGCTTCCAAATATCAGTTGCACAGGTCAGATGACTCCATGCCCAATGGTATTGAGTAAAGCCATTTTTTATTTCAAGTTGTAATAAAGGCTACTGATTCTAACTAGGTTCTTGGTGACCTCACAGGGAGGTATCCATCCCAGTTGGAGCCAAATGTTATCTCCCAAAATGAATCAGTCAATTTGTTCCATTTTGTAGGTGATAGCGTGGTCATTAATAGGATTCTATATAAATTTTTAGATTTTAGAAGTGTCAAAACATAGGACTTAAGATTTTATCCTAGAAATAAATTGATCCTCAAAAGGTTGTTTCAAAATTTTGTGAAAGAATATTTTCAACAGCTAACATATGTTGTGAAGTTGATGTTAGCTGGTGAAAGCCTCGAGTTTCAACGGTTAAGGTGTACTACCCGCAGACAAGCAAGTTGGTGAAAGCGCTAAACATGGATTTCTCTTCAACGACTCCAGAAATCAAAAAGGGACACACCAGACACATGTCATATAATCATTATGGCAAGCTAGTTGAAACAAATAATGATGATGATACCGTTTGTTCATGTTTTAACAGGACATCATGGTGGATCGTGCTCACGATTTCCATGCGACAAGAAGGGGAGGGTTTAAGGTGACGAACTCTCAATCATCATTGGATACAGAGGAAAGAAAGTACCAGCTATCCGGGGACATCAAATCAGCATCTCTTGTTTTGAACTCGCAGTGTTCACAGACTTCTATGATGAGGTTTCATTTTTTAATTGATAACATAGGGAGATTTCACCAGCGCCAGCCTTTTCTATATCAATAAAATTACCATGTCAACCTTCTGCAAATTGACCGACGTTCAAGTCGCAGATGGCGAAGAAGCAAAGAGGGTTGTTGTTGAGGAAAGAGTTAGATAATCTATCATTTTTGCAGTCTTATCCAGATGTGCAGAAGTGTTTCTCAGACGCACGTTGCATGACTTATGTGGAAAAGTTACAGCACGGTTATCACCAGGCGACAACAAAAGTATTTTCCAAGTCATATGATGGAAAAAAAGCTATCGTGGGCTCTCTAGAGATGATAATTGATGAAGCTTCCATCACTACAACAACTAGCTTACCCAGAATAGGCCAAAGTTGGTTTAAAACAACAGTGACCAAGAACTTAGATTTTAGGGTATACCTCAAGGCAGAATTCAGAAGCATAACCTGGAAGAAAAGCATCCATGTTTCTTACCTGGAAGATGAATGGCAAGATTTGTTCAAAGGCATTCAACTTTACTTAACCTCAGAAGGCAGGTATGACAAGTTAAAGTTATATCATTTCAGACTTCTAGATCACTTCACAGGGAAGACCCTTCTGAATTTACCTTTCTTCCTTCACAAGAGCCTAACCAAAGTATGTAAGAAGATCAGAGACGAACCTCTAAGCATAAAAAATGACCTTTGTCGTTATGGCCTGATTAAATTGATCATTTTGGAGGAACTGGGACGAAGAGAAAGAACTTGGCAGCACTTTCTTTTCTGGGAAGGTTTAGAGACCCAAACTCAACCTATAAATGAGCAGAAGAAAGCAGGGAAAAAGCAATCAACTCCTCAAAGCAGCTCAAGGAGGAGGAGAGCTCTCCCAAGACCACCAGAGGACAGAATTTCTAGCAAAAAGCCCAAGAGAGCAAAAAAGAAACTAGATTTTGAAACAAACTCAGAGCAATCCACAGTGAAAAAGACAAATGTTCTCAATTTGTCATACACAGATTCAAATACAGAGCCAGAAAGGAAGATGAAAGTCCAGCCATCAAAAGTCCAGAGCACTCCATGGAAATTGCACATGACTATGAAGCTTTTACTCCCAAAGATGAAGGTGAAACCTCAAGAAATAAGAAATCAAAGAAATCACAAAAGATTAAAGAGCTGAAAGAGGTAATAGCACAACAAGAGTTTCTGGAAAGAGTCATAAAGGCAAGATATAAAGCCTTATCAAAAAAAATTGCAAAGACAAATGCAGCTTTTGAGAAGATAGCTCGTGAAAGTGTTAAAGACAAAAAGAGGAAGAAGAAAATCACCAAGTATTATAACAGCTTATGGTGGTTAGCAAAACGCCTCGAGAGGAAAATAAAAAAATTGAAGGAAAAGATTAATACACATCCAGATTTACAGGTACTGGCCCAGGTTGCTATTAATTTGCAGGGAGAGCAATCAAAAGAACACTGAGTTGCTTTTGGAACAACAGTTTTGAATATGAAGGGTTTTCTTTTTTGACCAAAACAAAGCTTTAACCAACACAGAAGGCGAAATTATAACCAGTTAGATGATGAAAAGAAGAGCTTTCGCCAGCTAATTAACAAATTGTAAGGTGAAATAGCTAGTGAAACTACAGAAAGAGAATTTTGGAAAGTTAAGCTGGAGCAAAGCGATTTTGGAGTGATTAAAAGGGTAAAAAAGTATCAAAGGATTAATCACCAAATCAAGAAAGCATTTAGTATCAAAGATTCGTGGAGATTTTGGGACTAAATGTTAAATTAGTCAACTAAAGCTTTGGTTACAGTTGTTGAAAGATTTCCAACCACAGAAGACATGTGTCTTTTCCCTCCACCACACATCAGAGTTATAGAAGTGATGAAGACCAGATGTCAAAGATCAACAAAGAAGACAGTTCGAGTCTTAGGAACTAGTTCTTTGGTTATCCAATTGTGTTTAGTTAGTTTTACTTTCTATATTTAGATATACAGATCCAATTTTCCAGCATCTTAGACTTGTTGTAAAGGCTATAAATGCCTATCTTTTTAAGATATCAGGGTTCAATCTTGGATGCATTTTGCTACTGTAATAGACTCTTATTTGATAATAGAATCACAGTTTTCTTTTGTCTTCAATATCAGATTAGTCATGTACTTCGTCTCTCTGCACTTGAATTCAGTTTGTTTTAGCTTCTAAAGACTGTCATCTCTTTGTTAAGCTCATAAACTTGAATTGAAAAACATCCTTGCTATCTTGTATGACCCTGCATCTTATTGTATTTGGTTATCAAGATTAGTATTCTTCATCCCCTGTTTAAACTATTTTGTCTGATTATTGATCTCTAAAAGCACTATCTTATTCAAATGTATGATGAGTTGTCCATTTCATTAGTTATTGAGTTATCCCATTGATCCAAGCATATCTAAATTATCTTGTCTTAAGTTACCAAGCATCTTTGACTTACAACCCCAAAGAGTTTCATGGAGTGATAACAGAAGGAAATTTGAGGAAATCCAGGGCAGCGCATCCTGGATTGGCTTCGAAGGTGACAATTGTGACAGTCATGTGCACTTTGGGCAAACACCTTGTCCATCTATGATTCAGATAAGCTTTGGCTTTGGGGAGAGAATTGTGGGTTCGATGGCACCACGATGAGGATATCAACGTGGATAGAGGCAAGGGGGAGGTGCACCAGTGGAGCCACACAGCAACAACCCAAGAGAGGGGAGTCTAGTACCCGCATGCAGCCTAACACCCATGTTGCAACGATGACATTCCATGCGGCAACCCTACCATGTATTCAAGCGAACGTGGAGGACGTGGAAGAAGAAATTTGCATGGAATGGAGCTTAACGTCGAACCAGGAGGTGGAAGAGGAAATTATCAGCTGAATTCCAGACATTGGTAGCTTGAGAGGTGGCGAAACAAAATACTAGAAAAAAGTAGAATTGCACTGACACCTCAAGACATTGTTGGGCCAAATGTTGCATACCAGAGAGGATGCTCATAACACAATTCAACTGCAAATAAACGAATTCCTCCTACTACTTCGAGAAATCTTGGCTCGACTCTCACCTTCAAGCTCTACGACAACAACAACAACAGTGCCAAAGAGTGCCACGCTAGCAACTCCTGAACCACCTCGAGATCCCAAGAAAACCTCATCAAATTAATAAATAGTATGTACTTCTTTTTGGTTTCTACATAATGATGTGATGTCATAGCCTCTATCAAACTTCAAAATTGTCTTTACAATATTTATATAACTAAACGGAGTAGAAAAGGAAACTTGGTTCACATTCAATGAATTGTCGACAGCAAAATAAAATTGTATGAATTTCCTATATGGAACAAATTAAAAGCATTTTTTAAACAAATATGAAAAAAAAAAAACTCAATTGTTCAAAATGTCTTGCAATGGGCATATGATGAAACATCGTTAACAAGTTTTGAATGAGGAAGAGGGAACAAAATCCATCAATAATCTCACCTACGATTACGATTGCACAGCCAATGCATATTATTATCCCAAAGCTATCCACTAAGAATTTATGTTAACATAAATTAAGGCAAAATGTTCAACATTGTTAGGTAGAAATGCACGCCTTCAGCGACAAGGAAGCGAACAATAGAAACATCTATAAGACGCTGTTTCTATGTTGGGAATTGAATTACCTCCTCGCCTTCCCTCACGGCCGCTTGTGTGAAGATGAAGATCCAAAGTAAAAGAACGACGAAAAACGTGATCGCGAAAATCCCGCATTGGTCAATCCGACCAAAACTGTCGAAGCAGCGTATATAATTTTATAAAGGCCGCGACACCATTTCTCTCTTCTTGCCCGCAGTCGGTCCACAGTGAAGTTAACTTGGAAGACACGCAAAGCGCATGCCCAAACTCCACCGTACGTCAAAGATACTCATTCCACTCAGCTGGCGAGGCTATTTTCTGACCTCATCTCAATCCGTCTTTACGAGAAGCGAAGAGGCACATATATGACCTGGACGAATCGAACTCAGATTTTCCCATCTCATCTTTTCGTAAGGCAAACTCCTGTTCTTCAGGAATATTGTATAAACGTCATCTTCACACTTACTATGCAAAGAGATTAAATGGAGGGCCCACCGTATACTCCATGCTCGGATCTTGATAGCCTGATTAACGACAAACTTTTCATTTTATGTTTCTTGCGGATAAGCTCAGCCATAAGGCATGCGTGGATTGACTTGTGCAGGCCCAATGCCAACGCTCACAACGTGGGTGTGGGTGCAACGCCTTCGGTTTCAACCTTGCCTTTGCCAATTCAAATCTTATCCTTTTTACCTTTTGCCAATTCAAATCTTATCCTTTTTACCTTAGTAGTGTGTTTTTATTTATTAAAGAATCGTCGTTTTAATGAAAATAACAGTGTTTTATTATTTTAGTGATATTTAGAGGGTTGAAAATGAAAAACACTTTCTCCCATAATGTGTTACTTATACCTAAATTATGTCACAATTTCAAAATATATCGACCTTCTTAACCTTCCAAGTTAACAAAACTATAGTGATCTTGAAACACTTCTCTTAATATTTTTTAAAAGCTTTTATAAGATTCTAAACAAATCTAAGTAAAATCTAAAATAATCTTTTACTTTTCTTGATGTTCTAATATATGAGATTCAAATCTTATAACTTTTAAGAAACTAATTAGATACTAAATTACTTCGCTACTCTTACTATTTTAAATCAATTTAAAATATTTTTGGAAAAAGAAAATACATTTTTTAAGATTTATATCATTTCAAATTATGTTTATTATGATAATATTGATATAAATATGTCAATTGGGTTTAACTAGAATGGTTTGTGTAGATGGGTGTTTTCTCCACCCAAGTACAATTCCTGTAAATGATATGTAGAACTCTTAAATGAGAAAAAACACCTTTTGATATAATTCTTTTTTTAATTTAATTAATGATATTTTATTTTAGAAAATATAATTTAATTAAAAAAATTTAATTTAATTAATAATATTTTATTTTAAAAAATATAATTTAATTATATGAAGAGAAATTACTTTTTCAATGAAAATGAAATGAAAAAAAAAATAATATATATACCCACCAAAATATTAATGTATTAGGATAATATCATGTGTATATAATATTAATAAAATCAAATCAAACTAAAAAAATCAAACTATCTATAATATATATATAAACTTTTATTGTTTTAATATATCTATTATAAGTGTTTACAATTAAATTATGGTAATGTAAAAAGTTAATATATTTTTTAAGGGTTTGTTGAAAAATTATGTAATTTAAATTGTTGTTAAAAATTTGACATTTGGTTTCTTTATAAAATATTGAATTTTTTTGTAATTCAATTTTTTTTCATATAAAAATATTTACTTTTATATCATAATGTAAAAAGTTGAAATTTTATCTTAAATTTTTTATAATTTAAATTATTGTTAAAAAAATTAGCATTTATAATTTTTTTTTAAATCTTTACAATTTAAATTATTGTTATGGTAAAAAAAAATTGACATTAAATTGTTGTATAAGACTCATTATTTGTGGAACAAGAAACTCTTTAATACTAAAGTCTATAAAAATATGCATACCTTATCCCCTTAAAAAAATAACATTTAACTTTTATTTATTTATTTAATATAAATTCATTGTAATAGCCTAATATATATAGGTTGACATTTTATTTCTAAAAAATTATTGAAAAGTTTTTATATTATTATTGAAAAAATAACAACATTTTACTTTTTATAAACGTTAAAGGACATTTTGTTTCTTTAAAACCTTATGCAAAGTCTTTTATTTCTTCAAATTTATTGAAAAGTTCCTATATCATTGTTAAAATAATGATATTTTATTTCTTTAAAGACTTATGGAAGTCTTTTATTTATTCAAATTTATTGAAAAGTTCCTATATTGTTATTAAAATAATGACATTTTATTTCTTTAAAGACTTATGCAAAGTCTTTGCATTTTAAATTGCTGTTAAAAGTAAAAATAAAGTGTACATTTTATTTCTCCAAATTTTTTAAGTATAGATTTAGTCTGTATTTTGTGCTTTTTAATTTTTAATTTTTACTTTTGGCATTTCTTGAAATTAAATAAATTTAGAGTTGAAATGAAAATATGGTAATATCAATGTGATTAGTT
>ML778779.1:1470006-1496983 GCA_009831015.1 Picea engelmannii | reverse complement strand
ATGCTAAGATGAGGGAGAATCTCATCTATCTATTTAATTTCTATGGGCATTATGATATTCGAGCCATACCAAAGCTATTGTTTTAATGGTTAAGGTTGGCAAAGGAATGTTTTAAATATCTTAGTGGCATATGGTTAAGCAATGCATCTTATCTTTTAGTTGCATCTTATCTCTTAGTTGGTATCTTTCATAATATATATTCTTTTAATGTTTGTAGATTTTTTTAAATTAATGTTTAGGGTGGTTGTAATGCAATATTTTTATTTTTTTCATTTAAAGTTTTGCTTAATTAAAGTTTAAATATAGGAATGGAATCTTGGATAAGAGTATCAAATCAAAGTTCTCCCTAATCACGAATAAATTAAGTTAATAAATTTAGAAATAAGTCAAAAGAGGCCAAGAGAAAGTGGACTTCATCTCTACTTGGGACCACAGTTAAATCACTTAAATCATGAGACAAGTTTAAGCATAGAACTGTGTACATGAATGGAACCTTAGATAAGAATGTCAAATCAAAGTCCTCCCTAATCACCAATAAACTACAATGAAAGATAAGGTAATAAATTTGGAAATAAGTCAAAAGAGGCCAAGAGAAAGTGGACTTCATCTCTACTTGGGACCACAGTTAAATCACTTAAATCATGAAACAAGTTTAAGCATAGAACTTTGGACATGTCTCCCTTAATCACCAATAAACCACAAACACAAAATCTAATTACTTTAAACTTTTTGAAAAATAAATTACAATTTATTTTTAAAAATTCATACTCTTAAATATAATATAGATTGAAATTATTTAAAAAAATCACTAAAAGCATCACATCTTTAAAAATAATGACTCAAGATATCACTAAATGCATCACATGTTTAAAAATAATGAGTACATATTAGAGAACCCAAGTATGAATCTTAACAATAAGTAACTTGAGAATAAATGTTAGGTTGCAAGTTTATCCAACCATGGCTATCACACAAAAATTTGATAATATGAAATCTCAATAATAAGTAGCTTGAAATCTAAATGTTAAGTTACAAGTTTATTGGTTGAACAAGCATACTTGACAAGTGTTACATATCATGTGCGGAGTTCGGCACCTCAAAGAATTGTAATGGAGGTTGATACATTGAACAACCTACTCCTTATGGAGAGAACTTTACTATGGAGGTGTTAGATGTGCGGTGTAGATTGTAGGGTGGTTTAGGATAGATCACTATTGGCGGAGAGCTACTCCCCTTAGGCTTCTAGCAGCCTGTATGGGATATCGGTGGTGGAGATAGGCATTTTTTCTTTGTTATTTGGTTTGGAAGTTGTTTAGCGAAGGACCTTGTTTTATGCATCTGTGTTTTAGAATAGATCTTTTACTGCTCCTGAGCTTCGGAGTTACCCTTTCCATCTGCGTTGTTTTTTTAGCAAATTTTTTAACTAGTTTTGATGGGATACGAGGTTTTGGGGTAAGGTGAGGTGTTTAACTGGACAACTGGGCAGTGGTTTTGTCTTTTAGAGCCTTCTAGGTGTTCTTTGGTGAGTCTTGTCTGCCAGTTTTCTTTGGTCTTCTTCCGAGACGAGGGGCCTCATCATTAACTGATTTCTTTATTACAGTGGGGAGCAGACTTCTGGTAGTTGAGGTGAGTTATTTCTGTAGGGTTAGGTGGCATATTTTGTCTTGAGGGAGAATCTTTTGGATGGAAGCTGAGGTCAACGCACTAATGAGTGCAGTTAGCGAGGATATCTGGCACAATGTTAGTCTTTTCGCATCGGTGGATGAGCTCAGTGCGATTATGTCAAGGCAGAACTTGCAACAGATTACCTCTCCTTCGCTACCTAAGTTAGGTGTATTGATCGGGGACAAGCATTCTCAGCCGCTTCTGGAGCCATTCTCATCTCGAGTTTGAACTGTGACTGGTTTTGAAGGCTTGAGAGTTAGTAGGGAGGCTACTGGAGCTCTGCCCAAGGCGATTTCTGGTCCAAGCACACAGGGGAGAATTTTCAAATGAGCTAAGTCGTGGAGTACCAACCGAACAAAACACAGACTGGTTATGGGGTCGGATGTTGGGCTCGAGAACACCTGTACACTGGCGTTAATAATTTTGGTAGAGCGCATGTCTTATTGGTCGTTGTGTGACATTCCTTTACTTGTTTGGGTTGAGGAAGCATGGTCTCTGGTACTAGGCTATACTCCTAAGATTCTTTACTTGACGAGTGGTTGGCTCGGCTTCCATTTTAATAAACCGGAAGACATTATCCACATTCTGGAAAAACTATGGGTGGTGGACGACTGCAACCTTATGCTCAAACGGTGGAGGGTGGGATTTGACCCATGCAAAGACTACTTTCAACGCAGACACCTGTGGGTCCTGCTTACGGGTTTACTGCTCCAACTATGGAATAAACAATCTCTAGAAGCTATTGGGAACGATTTGGGTAGGTTTATTAAGGTGGATGACTCACTATTGAAAGATCCGAACATAAGGATTTGCAAGGTCTTAGTAGAGATAGATATCCACGTCGGCCTGTTGGAATCTCTTGAGATCGAATGGAGGGGACACTTGTTGGTATAGAGGCTTGATTACCTTGGTATACCTTTCAGATGTTCTCATTGTCGCAGGACGGGGCACTTGCGTAGGGAGTGTAGGGGACCCATGGAAGAGGATGATTCAAAGAACTCATCGACTCATCGATTGGTGGTTGGTTTACATCAACACTCGAGACTCCCTCTCCGTTAGAGTCTAGGGACTCATTCACGGGTAATTTGAAGAGTATATGTCCTTTACTTTTTTCTTCTCTGTCTGCATGGTAAAAGGATTTATTGGACTCGGCTTTTGGGGTGGTTGAGGATAGCAGGTCGTCTTCTCCCTTTGTTATGACCTTTGTTCCTTTTTCGGTTGGTAGGGGAAGGGTTTCTTCTATTTCTACTACTCTGGGTGGGGAAACTGGACCGAAGCCTGTGGGTGATAGTTTTTTGGCTTCTTCCCCCTTGGCAACTACTCTTCCTTGTGGAGCTTTAGCTTATTCTTGTGATCCGGGGAGAGCAGGTTATCTTGACACTGGGCACCTATCTTTTGACTCGAAGGGATACAAGATGGATAAGGCCCCTACTATTGTTTCGAATTTGAATCCTCCTATCCTCTCGGGCTTTAGAGTACCTGAGCTCGGAGATAACTCCTTAAGTGATGTTTTGGAATCTTTGGTACCTACCTTTAAAGAGATCCAACAACCTGTTCATATTCCTACTTTTCAGGGGAGAACGGTTGTTGGTTCAAAAAGTTCTAGACACTCTAGTAGTCGGTCGCAGCAGTCAGGGGAGGGTTCCCTTTAGGATTTTTCTTGGACCAGAGGTTGGGTTTAGAAATTTCTCCTATTAAAATTCGAAATGCTAGAAAAAAAACCATTATTGTACCTATGACACCAGATCTAATTTTTGTGACTACTTCAGACATTGGGGTGCTTAGAGGCATGAAAGACCTGGCCAGGGCAAAATCATGATTCTTCTCTCCCTTAACATTAGAGGGGTAGGGGGACCTCTGGAATTTGCCTCCCTGCGCAGAGTACTTTCTAGAACTCTATCTAACAATATTTTCTTTCAAGAGACTTTGGTGGATGCACAGAAGGCTAGGTCTTTTATGTATTTGCTTCGCCCTGAGTGGTTTATTTGTGTTGTGAGATCTGTAGGCAAGTATGGAGGCCTATTGGTGGCTTGGGATCCTTTAAAATTTGACCTCTCTTCTTACTTAAGTTGTGGTGGTATTTATTTGACATGTACTCTTCTAGAGACAAAACAATTAATATCCTTTCTAAATATTTATGGACCATGTGTTGACAGAAGAGATTTTTGGATTAAAGTGGTTGACAATGGCATACTAGCACACAATAATCTTATCACTGCTGGGGACTTCAATATTACAATGAGTGTCGGGGAAATTTGGGGAGAATCAACACAGTTGGATCTGTTGGCAGATATCTTTAAGATAATGTTCATGGACTTAGGCTTGGTGGATATTCTCCCTAATGTGTTTGCACTGACCTGGAGGAATGGTAGAGCGGGCTCAGACAACATCACTAAAAGATTGGATAAAGTCTTCATAGCGACTAAGTTTTTGAAGGCTTCGAGTCGTCATCGGTCTTGGGTTGCATATCCATTTATTTCGAATCATGCACCAATCATGTTTCAGTTGGATCAAAGCATTCATACACCAACTTACCCGTTCAAATTAAATTTGACGTGGCTACAGGATTTGGAATTTTCCTGTATTGTTCATGAGATGTGGAAGGATCCGTCCTTTCTTTTAGAGACAGAGGTTCATAAGAGATTGGTTGCAAAATTAAAATTGATCAAACAACGAGCTAAGAAATGGGCCCAACAACAAAGAACTAATTTTTTTTTTAAACTAGTTAAGCTGGAGGAGGATCTTTTGGGGTGTTATCAGGAGAACTCCAGGGGTCGTTTAAGCAGGGAGGTCGAGGAACAAATCAAGTCCTTAGAAACTGAGTTATTGGAAAAGGAAGAACTCTGGAGACAGTAAAGTCGAGCTACCTGGATCAAAAGTGGCGATCAAAACACAAAATCTTTTCATCGTTTTGTGAGATTTAAAAGAAACAAAAAAAACCTCTAGGAAGTACAGGATGAGAATGGCCATATCCATTCTAGCAATGGGGGTTTCTTAGCAAAGGCTCTCATATTTTTTAAAGGGTCTTCTACAGAGGTAGAGACACATATCACAGATGGAGTCTCATTAACCAGTCTCTTCCCTCGTTTGGTTTCAGAACAAGATGCTCTTCGCCTCAAAAGTCCATGTAAGAAGGAGGAGTTATGGGATGTTCTTAAAGTTTTTTCTAAAGACAGAAGCCCAGGACCTGATGGTTGAACGATGGAGCTTTTTATCCACTTTTTTGAGCTAGTGGGGGATGAGTTGTTGGATGTGGTAGAGAACTCTAGGAGCAAAGAAGTGGTCAAAAAGGCTTTAAAATCGACCTTTTTGGTCCTCATCCCAAAAGTCAACAAGCCTAAAACTTTTGGGGATTTCAGAACGATTGTTCTATGTAACTTGTGCTATAAAATTATAGAAAAAATTATTGCAAATAGGATCAGACCAATTCTCTCTCGAGCCCTCTCGGAAGAGAAATTGGGGTTTTTAAAAGGGAGATTGATTCTAGATGCTATCGGGATGGCTCGAGAGTGTTTACACAACATTAAGAGAAAAAACTTACAGGCCCTGATTCTGAAGCTTGACTTAAAAAAGGCATATGACTATATCAATTGGGATTTCCTTAGGCTGATATTAATTCAATCAGGGTTTGGCCTGTCCACTACCAACTGGATCATGATTTGTGTGATTAGTGCAACATATGCAGTCCTGATTAATGGAGAGACAACACCCTTTTTTCAGAGAGGTAGAGGGCTGAGGCAAGGATGCCCTTTGTCTCCATTATTATTCATTTTGGTAATGGAGGGTCTCAGTTTATTGTTAAAAAAAGGGCAGGCAGAGAGGAAATTAACTGGAATCAAGGTATCTAGAGTAGTAAGGATCCTACATCTATATTTTATAGATGATGTTCTATTAATGACCAGAGCTTCTTTAGCGGAATGGAAGGTGATTGATGAGATTATAAAATTTTTCTTTCCTGCGTCTGGTTTGGAGAGAAATTTGTCGAAAACAACTGTTCATTTCTCTGGCATACAAGGTGACGAGTTAAAAACTTTTTTGGAGTTCTTCCCGTATAAATTAGTGGATCTCAAGATCGGATTCAGATACTTGGGTTATTACCTGAAATTTGATTCCTATAAATCTGAGGACTGGTTGTGGCTTATTTCAAAGTATGAAAAAATGATAGATCATTGGTCCAACATGTGGCTATCCCTTGGTGGGTGATACATACTTATAAAAGCGATCTTGGAAAGTCAACCGATATATTGGATGTCTTTGGCAGCGATTTTGAATTCAGTTCTAAGCAGGATCAGGCAACTTACTTTCAATTTCCTTTGGTCGGGCTGTAGCATCTTCACCTATGTAGGTGGGAAGACATAGCTAAATTGAAGAGTTGTGGAGGTTGGGGCCTAAGGAATATCTTTATATTTAATAGTGCTCTGGTGGCGAATACTCTGTGGCGAGTATTGATGAAGCAAGGAATCTGGCACTCCATCATCAAAGACAAACACTTACCCTATACTTTAGTATCCACTTGGTTTAGATCAGCCTCTTCTAGGACGACAGTTGCTTCAACCACCTGGAAACATCTGTTGAAATCTTTACCAATCATAGCACAGTGGTTGAGTTGGAGTCTGGGATTAGGACAATCGATCAATATTGGTAAAGACATGATTCTGGGGTTGAGGCCCTCTGCTCTTCTGTCTCTAGCGCTTATTACAGAATTAAATCAAAGAAACATTACTCTTCTATATCAGGCTAGTGGAGGGGTGTGGTTTGGCTCGCATGGCACACTCTGGAAAGATAGTCATGACCTTGCTCTCCCAGGGGATTTGGCTACATAATGGAACAGATACTACAGGGTTTTATCAAGATCTGGTATATTTCTACAGGACAAAGATGATGAACTTTTATGGACTGGAGGTGACCAATTTGAATTTTTAACAGTGAAGAATGTCTACAGGGCCATAGCGAGGTTAAAGTGGTCGATTCATTTAGGGGGATGGAGAAAATCTTTCTGGACTTGGCATATTTCTCTAAAAATTAAACTTTTTTTGTGGCTTGCAATGGAACATAAGATTCTCACTTGGGACACTCTACTTTCCAAGGGTTGGGAAGGGCCTAGCTACTGTATATTATGTTCTAGGGGACCAGATTCAGTTAGTCATTTGATGGTCGCCTGTGTATTTACAAGGCAAGTGTGGTCCTAGATATTAAAGGTCGTGAATATAAGAAACGATTGGGAGGGCACTAACCTTATTATATGTTATGATAAGTGGATCTCATAGAATTCATATTTTCTACTCTGCCAGCTATAGTTTGTTGGAACATTTGGCTGGAGTATAATAGAGTCATATTTGAGGATAGAATCCCAGCTGTTGAATCAGTTGTTTTTAAGTCTTGTGGCTCTTTTAACAAACCATCAGAGACTCTGCAGGTGACTCTAACTCGAACCATTCAGTCTATTCAAATGATAGGGGCAACTGTGGGCTTTTTGATGGAGCTGCGCTAGCAAATGGTACAAACAGTGGGGATGGGGGTGTGATTAAACTCAGTGAAAAATCTGCCATTTCTTGGACTTGTAAATGTGGCCCTGGCACCAACACAAGGGCATAATTCCTAGGAGTCTGGGCAACTCTCCTTCTGAACACAAGACTGCATATCTATAATTTACAGGTTCTGGGAGACTCAAAAATAATTATTGACTAGTGCAACAACAAAGGGAAGCTACAAGTAATTGCTCTAAACTGTTGGAAGGTATGATTTAGAGAGCTAATCCATTTCTTCAACAAGCTTAGCTTTAGCCATATCTAGCGAGAATATAATATGGAGGCTGACAAACAATCCAAAAAGGCGCTCAAGTTACCAGAAGGAAAACTATACTACTCACAATGGGAAGATGGAAATGAAGGGCCAACTTTGACTATATATATATGAATTATTATAGAGCAACTACTTTTAGAGTCACAAACTTTTTTGATATCTTTTGTCTTTGGTCATTATCATGTGCTTGAGGTTAGGATTGCTACTACCCTATAAGGGAGAGTAAATGATGAGATTTTTTTGTGTGAGACAAAGTTTAGCTAATATACTTGGTGTTTGAGTACGAAAGAAAAACAAATTTTCTTGAAAATTTTGGATAGTACCAACCTCTGTAAACAATTATATATTTTATATAATGATAAATTTTTCAGTTGGAAAAAAAAGGTTGCAAGTTTATTCCACCATGAATATCAGAAATTTTTTGATTAATTAAATAAATATGCATAAAAAATAATAGATATCCTATTTTCTATTTTCTTTGTTGTAAATAATTTTACATGTATAATAATTGTGAAACAATTATGATTGATAAAACAATATTTTTATTGAATTTTTTGTTTATTTAAAATTTGGTTTTGAAGTATAAGTTATTGGATTGATTTTAATGTATTCTTATGAGTTTGTACTAACATAATTCAAAATTTTGGCATCATGACTTTCTTCTCAGTGACTATTAACATTATTCAAAATTTTGGTATTATGATTTGTTATCTATATGATGTTATAATATATTATCTTTGTAGTGATATATTTTTATATTAAGATTTTATTTTACATTAATAATCATTTTTTTAATTATATGTATTGGATATATGTTTGTTGTAAATAATTATGATAAATATATTTATAAAAAAATATTTCTTTTAAAAAAATTTAATATTAATTTGGAAATTAACTTTACGATGTAACTTTTTAAATATCTTATCTTTAACTCATATTTCTTATCTATATGATATCACAAATAATCTTTACAATAACATATTCTTAACATTTTATTTTAAAATAATATTTTTATATTATTCTATAAAATAAATATACAAAATTTTGAATTTTATATATATAAAATTTTCTTTTTTATTGAATTTAAATTTATTTATACATATTTTTAATAAAATAAAAATGAATTACTAAAATAACCTCTTCTCGTATGAATGAAAAACTAATAATAATAATACGTGGATTAACTTAAACCAAATACCTACAACTATTAGCTAAGATTCCATAATTCATTATCATAAGCTTTGTCTTCATCTTGTCAAGGGCGACTATTTCAGTTATTCCCACATCAAATGATGCTAAGACTTAGGCGAATCTCATCTGTCTCTTTTTCCTTGGTTCGTGCTCGAGGCATTTTAATTATTGGAATCATGTTAAGTCTTATGTTTTATGGCAAAGGCATGTAAAGGAATGTTTTAAATATCTTAATGGTGTATTAAGTATTATGTATCTTTTACTAAGTATATGTTAGTTTTTTTTTTTTAATAAATGTTTAGAATTGATATAAGAAAAACTATTATTCAATGTGTTTGTTATTTATTTTGATGTTGTGATTCTGTTTTATATTATTAATATTTTGTTTTTTATTAATATCATTATTAAATTTGATTGTTGTAAATAATATCACACACATAATAACTATATGGTTTATGAAGCATGATATTGTAATTTTTTTTAATATTAATAATAATTTTTTAATATATGTTAATATTATTATTAAATTTAACTTTGAAAATAATGTCACAAATATAATAATTATAATTTTTGTAAATAATGTCACATACATAACAACTAACAACTATAAAGAAGAGATGGTTTATGAATCATAATTTTTGTCAATCTAAAAAATAAATTAAACGTTTTCAATCATTATTCATTATTGGACCTGGGCGGGCGTAGCGCCAATAGTAAGTCTATAGATAGCTATCCCAACCCAAACGTAGTGCAGGAGGTAGTGCCCACCACCCAGAAATCAAAATATAGAAGGAAGGCAGTCCATTGAGTTGATAATACCCCTACACACATTGGTTATCCAGGGGGCATAACATATTAAGAAACGTCGTGCCCGGGGCGGCGAAAACATTGATTTCAATAATTCCCAGATGGGAGCGGGAATATTGAAACAATTCCCTATAGATGGATGAGACAAACAAAGTATTTGATGATGATGATTAACATTTATTAAGACCGAATTGGTCTATCAGACCTTAAGATGGTAAGTGATTACTTGTAATTCTTTAGAATTTTGTTTATGTGCTCAAAACGCTTTAAGAGAAGCTTTCCAAGATCACCATAGTTTTGTTGAGATAATAGGTTAGGAAGGTTGGTATTGTGACAATACGCATCAAGATAAGCTTTCCAAGATCACCATAGTTTTGTTGAGTTAATAGGTTAGGAAGGTTGGTAGTGTGACAAATATTTTGAAAATGAGATCTAATCTGGGTATAGGTTGGACAATCTAAGAGAAAATGTTTTTCATCTTCAACCTTCTTAGTGTCACAAAAAGTGTTTATCATCTTCAACCTTCTTAGTGTTACAAAAAGTGTTTTTCATCTTCAACCTTCTTAGTCTCACAAAGGTGGCACACTCTTTCATCCCATGGCGTTTTAGGAATTGACCAATGCCCAATTTCACTATGAAACTCGTGAGAATTTGTTCTTATCTTAGCAATGCTTATTTTTTTCTTTACACTCGTCAAAACATATAGATAATGTATTTTCATTCTGCAAAATAAAGTTCAATCCTACTTATGCAACATCCCTTTAATTGAGATAAAGTAATTATATTTTATTTAAATGGTGAGAAGAATATTTATTTATCTTAACTTATTTTACATATTTTTTAGAAATATATTAAGGTGTCAAATTAATGGGCAAAGTAGTTTTATTTTATTAGAATGTTGAGAAGAATATTTATTTATCTTAACTTATTTTACATATTCTCCATAAATATATTGAGGTATCAAATTTGATATAAAAAGGTAAGAAATAATTTGTAACTTATTTTACATATTCTTCATAAATATATTGAGGTATCAAATTTGATATAAAAAGGTAAGAAATAATTTGTAATTTATTTTATATATTCTCCATAAATATAGTATCAAAATTGATATAAAAAAGGTAATAAATAATTTGTAACTTTTAAGATATCAAAAAAATAGAATATAATTTTTTTTTAATTTTTAAAAAGATAATTTTTCATATATTTTCCATTATTTTGAGGATGATATCTAGTGTAAAGTAAATAGTGTAAATTTGGTGTGTCTAACTTTATAGGAATGAAATTGGAGACTCATACCCTTGGGGTTTAAAATGTTTGGAAATACATAATCCCACCTTTAAGCACTTAAACAAGAATAACTAAACCAATCTCAATTGGTCCATAAAAAATAAACAAATCACAAGTAAGATTTGAACTTGAATCGAAAGGATAACAACCGACTTTTCCTTTTAACTACCCCAACTAAACTCAATTAATAATTTGTCAAAATACCTTATTTATAATACATTAATTTTTTTTTAAATGTTTAAAAAATTATTAATATTTATAACGATTGATAAGAACTATAAAAAAATACTTATTTTTCATATTATTATAAAATAATAAATTTAAAATTTTATTTGTTAAATTTTGATCCATCAAAATTCATCTTAATAAACAATAATCACATCATCATCATATATTCAACAAAATTTATATGGAGAAAAATTTAGAAATAGAATGGGCGGTTGCCACTCATGTACTAGAATCGGTGTCCAAGTAGTACAATTGAATTGTACAGGGACGGCAGAAGCTGCAAGAAAAGAGAAATTGATTCAATTGAAGGTGAGGCCTATGGTTTAAAGTGGGCTATGTTTGACTTGGGAGTGAAAGAAATAATAAAAGAGGTAGGGGTCCAAAGTATAGGTTGGAAGGGAATGGCGTATTCTCTAGGTTTTTAGATTTCGTTGGCAAGTGTGAAAATCATGAACATTACACACATTTTCTTCTATGGAACCCTATTTCTCCTTCCGTCCTTCATCTAATTTAGTACAAATGCTGCTTTGATTCTTATGTCATGTGCTTCTTATGTTTTCCATTTGCATTTATATGTTAGTGTCAATTATAGAGTAAAAGCCAAGACATATTATTTATTTAAATTTAAGTAACCACTCATTATAGCTTTCAAAGGAAAAGTTTATGACAATAACCATAAGTTTATCATCATCCTTAATACAACGACGTGTTGATTCCGATGATTATATAGTAAGCGATATGATGTTGTATGTACGTGGACGAATCTCTAGCTTACTTTTGTTAAACATAAATATCATTACATAGTACAATATTTTTTAAGTGTGTATATAACACTTAGGGAAGATTTCTATCTCATGATGATATGAGAAACGAAATGATGATGAAACTATCTTTTATTAAATACAAATATTATTATATATTACATAAATACCATGATTCCATTTTTACAATAATATTTTTTTAATATAAATATTAATATATTTAATTACATGTAAAACAAAATTATTAAGTTTTTGGTTGTCAAGAGTGTCAGAGGCTTATCATAGTGTTGTACCCACAATAATTTCCATTAATTTTTTTAGCCTAGGAAAATTCAATGGGAGTCCCCTGACGTGATGTGTAAGGCCAATTGTCTTCTAAGGTTTGGCTATCATGAGTTGTGGAGGTTTTGCCTGGCTCTGTTATTGGTCACTAAGCTTTCTAAACCGTCGTGTTTAACCTTTTGTAGGGACTTAATCCAAACCTACCAAGCAAGTGTGAATCTTCAATCAATTGATTAAACATTTCATACATAGACCTTTTATCTGTGTTTCTCACTTACCCACACCTCGAATACCCATTCACACTTTTGCGGTAGGAACCTTACGGAGATTCCTCAACAAGTCCTCTAACTACTTTTGACTATTCACCTGCAACTCGCGAAGCGCAAGGTTGCGGGAGCGGACAATTCGTAACAATAATGTTTATCTATCATACATAACAACTGTCGACGACCCACGAGGCACATACCTTTGTGGAACAATTCTTCGCAAATATCTGAGAAAAACCACCGAATGTAATTCTCTACCTTTCCCGAAGCTCGCATTCCCACATAAATCACATTTCTCCTTCACTAAAGTAGGTTAAGCCTAGATGATACTTGCATCCCGAGTTTAATCTAGCATGTGAGGCGGACTAATACCATGGTGATTTTGATATCCGCATCCCGACTTTGATCTAGCATATGAGGCAGACCCCGTGAAGTATTGAAATCAATGTGGTATTACACACCTGTTGATTAACCCACACGACGCATTCTGTAAGGACTTGTGAAGCTGCCAATGCGGAAGATATTTACTTGGAAATTATGACGAAATATTTCTCACATCCACGAGCCGCAGAGGCTATCTCTCCACAAACCTATATTCCAAAAAGGGTACTCGGCTGAGTGCTTTTTCCACCTAAGAAACAATTACTAAGAATTAAATGCATTAATACCTCAAAGGAAAACAAGTTGGGAAGAGGAGCTCCCAGGGGGCAGCTCAATTGGCAAGTGTCATGATATGAAGTGTTATGTTTAATAAGGTTCTGAGTTCAAATCTCCCTGATTTACCTGTTCGCGCAGAAGGGGCATACGTATGACACCTGGAGCTTATAGTGGTAGCGTTCAGAATCAATCCCATGTCACGCGACTACGAGAACGACCTAGTTGTCGATTCCGCCAGTCATAAAAATAAAAATAAAATAAAGAAACAGGTTGGGCAGAGGGTCGAGACTTGATCATTCACAAGATTCATATTAACAACTAGGGGTATATGAACACCAAGTATTTATGTGTCATATCTCTCAAGTCATTACTTAAGATTTGTGAAGTGAAATTGTGCATTTAATAACCCCAAAGGAACTTATGTGATCGTGAATCTTACAAGAAGAAGGAGCAAGGAAATGTCTAAAGTTACCAGTCACAGAGAAAGAACTCCACAGTTAGCTATGGCTCCTCGAACAAGAAATACATATGCAATGGTAGTATCAAACACCTACCAAAATATTGGCCTTCAAGGTTGTTGCACATGGGAATAGATATACATTATGTTATGCAATGGGGAGTTTCCGAAGAATGACCTAGACCTCATAATATATCAGAACACACAGAAAAGTTCCATACATACCGTCGTTGATTGACCTGTAATCCTACCTTACAGTGAAGTGCTCAGGTGGGATTACAATAATGTAAACACACAAGCACATACCATCACCAATAAAAAATGAAACACTATAGCCCCTCTGAATCTAGATAGTTTTCACAGGATCTACAAGATGTCGAAACCATTGGTATTTCTGAACAAGGGATTCCTAGAAAACTTTGCTAAAGAAAAGCCAAATCCACTGGAGATTCTTCAAGACTCGTGGGATGAAGAAACTCCCTTTGTCTCTAAGCTCAATAGGGTATACAATACCTAGTGTTTCAAGCTACCATATCAGTTGCTAATTGATATGATCTGCAGATTGTATGGGGAGGAGAATTGCATACATTTTAAGCAGGAATGGACAGTCATGGCTCATGCAGTGGTGAAAAAGAGAGCAATGTTCAACTGGGTGTCGATCTTATCGACCAACATCTGCCTCAACATCCAAGAGGCCCTCAAAGGAAAACGATCAAATTTTATGTCTTCCTTTCTCATTGATGTTATTTTCACATACATCCCTAACCCATAAATGAATTGGCACCGAAACCTGGAATCACCTCTTATTCATGTATATTGCTCTAAACTCTGGACAAGCCGGTATCATGAGTACTTTTATCAAATATGTGATTATTTTACAACACCACTGTATCAATTTTTTTCGGCCAGACCTTGCAGAGAATATCATTGGAAGCATTTTAAACTCTACATGAAATAACAAATTGGTACTTGGAGAAGAAATAAACTTACATTCGTGTCTACGGATGTAATTCTCCACCACATCTATTACCCAAGTACGTCTCAGATAAATTTTTGGCACGTGAGGTAGAATACCAAACATGGGTATAGCAACATCCCTACAAACTATGAACAAGAGAAGTTGGCCCAACTTCCTAATCAAACTGAGGAAATTCATGTTAACAAACATCCTGCACATGAGGAAGGAGGCCATAGCTCTCAGAGAGATGATTTTTTGTACAAGGATAGTAAAGAAACACGACCCCATAAATGTCATGTATAACCATTACAAAGCCTTGAAGATGGTGCCCCCTTCGAGCATGAAACAAGAGAAGAGGAAGAACACTTCCGTGAGGCCAGATCATACACAAAAGTGTTGGCCCGCGTAACAGGTACACACCAGGTTGAATCTTTTATGGCAGAACATGAACAAAAGAAAATCCAATTCCATGAACAACTGAAAGTAATAAAGGACACTCGGGAGAATATGGACGTGGAAGAAACAACCCGTAAAGAGAAAGAAGAAGAGGTGTTAAGAAAATTATTTGATGCGGAAGAAAGGGCCAAACAAAAGAAATAATGGGAAAAATCACCTGAAGAGATCAAAGCATCACGCAAAGCCATGGAGGAGTCCCAATCCCACAAATCCGCATAGGAGTCCCAAGCTAGAAAATATGTGGAAGAAGCGCAAGCCCACAAGGCCACAAAATGTGAAAAGCTTGCAAAGTCATGGAGGATGAAGCTGCCTGCGAGGCCACAAAAAAGCAAAGAGAGATTTCTGAAGAAGTTGCCCGCAAGGCTACGTAGGAATAGGAAAAAAATGCAGCAAAAGCACACAAAGCTGCAGAGTTGAAGAAGAAGAAGGAGGAAGAGGAGAGAAGTGGAATGTCCACCCCCAAATCAACCAAAGTAGTTCCAATTTTAATCTCTTCTCTAAACCCGGGAACTCCCTTGAACGTGATATCTTCAGACTTCTCCTATTCGACTCTAAAATTGTTAGAATTCGACGATGAAGTAACCATTGTAGAGAATTTATACAACAACAATTCAAAATAGGGAATCACTAGGAGGCCATCGAAACAAAAAAAAATAGGGGAGACCTCAAAACAAAAAATATTTAAAAGAAACATTGATTGGAGCATAACTAAGGAGAACCCACAAAAGGAAGTAGTGGAGACGAAAGCAATATTACATGCATTTGCAGGCACAAACAATGTCATGGTCAATGAGCTCAACTATAGGGTAGAAGAATAAAAGAACAAAGTAGTAGGCCTAAAGAAATAGCTACAACAACAAAGACAAGAATTAGAACACAAATTCCAAGTCAAAGTGGAAGAGACATACTGACTACATACAAAGGAAATTGAGAACACCAGGCATAGGTATACTCAAAATATATCATAATTGAAATTGAAAGGGAAATAAAATGACCAACTAGCAGAACAACAAAGTCACAGGATAACTCTCCTAGAAGAAGAAATGAAACAACTTCAGCTGGAAGGCAACAAGGAGGGAAATAAATTCCTATCCTTGTTTAAAGAGGAGGTTGTTGAACTTAATGAGAAACTAAAAGAAGCACAGGTCAATTTCTTCATGGAGTTGAAGGAGATATGATCTGAATTTATGAGTGGAACGAAATGAAACACATATCTATAACATTAACACAGAGATACAATGAATCTTAACTTCTATTCAATGAAGAAATCAGCTGAAACTCTAAAATGCAGATTGAAAACAATCTTGCTCGAATGGTGGTAGATAATCTATGAGAAGAGATGTGGTGGCTACATGCATTCATCTTAGCACATTAAAATGAGGCCTCTAGGCTTTTTTAGCATCAATAATTAATCAGAAAACCCTAGATATCCAAAAACCTAACCCTAGGAGATGAAGCACAAAAAGTCATGTGGGCCTCGATGGGGTAATTTGGTACATCAACTTCCCGGGGTCGTAACTTTTGCATACGATCTTTGTTTTAGGTGCACGATAGCCTATTGGAAAGGTCTATCCGAGGAATACACATGTTTCTATCACACTTTGACTCCATCTATAGTGTGACTGTGGCGGGCCCAAAAAACGTTATTTAGGTCCTCAAAATGGCCCCAAAATTTTAGGACTTGAAAAGATAGAAAAAAAACTGCCAAAATGAAAATTGTATGTGAGCTAGTTAGAATAGGTGGGTGGCCATTGATATCCACCTGGATCAATCCTCCCCCCATAGGAATCAATGGTCTCCATTGCATTGAGTTCCCCCATTAGATGAGGAAATTTCTGTTGAATTTGGCCCTGGGTGACCAACTTGCCTTGGTGTAGCATATGCCTCGCTTTGCAACATGATAAAGTTGAAGATTTTGTTGGCGAGTGCTCTTGATTTGTGTGTCCATGATATGATCAGTGGATGCATGTTCCATGCAGTCAGGTTTGAGACCTATCGGTGTCAACTGTTCTGTTATCTACGAGGTATCCAATAATGGTGGAAAGTATGGCCGAAGGAGGTCCACATTAAACATTGGCTGCAAGCTAAGGAAGGCCCAGGGAATGTTGAGCTCGAAAGCATTGTCACCCACAACCTTAGTGATGGTGTAAGGTCCATAACAGAGTGGATGAAGCTTCTGATGGGGTCCTATAAGGTGTTCTTTCTGCAAGTGCAACCAAACTTTAACTCCCACCTGAAACTGGTGTGGCACCCAATGTTGATCATGGTGTTGTTTGTACTTGGAATTGGACTTCTGCAAAATATCCTGAACATGTTGGCGGATGTGTTGGATGCATTCAATGAATAGGTTGGCTTTGTCGTATTTAGTTTGAGCATGGTATGATTTTTCCTATGTGGACACAAGGGGTAGTGCAACATCTATGGGACCCAATGGTTGAAATCCCAGCCCCACCTGAAAGGGGATGTGGATGGCTGAGCTATGTATGGATTTGTTGTAATTGTGTTGAACATAGGGAGGACTCTCATCCCATGTGTGGGGATGTTTGGAATTTTACATGCGCAATATATGCATAATCATCATGTTGACGACCTCAATTTGGACATCTATTTGGGGGTGGAAGACAATGGATTTGGTGAGCTTGGTGTCAAACAGTGACCATAGGCTCGACCAGAATGTGCTGAGGAACCAATTGTCCCGATCTGAGATGATGGTTTGTCGTATCCAAAAATTTACCCACTCTCATTCGAAGAAGATCTTGGAAGTGGCCTTTTCTCTGATGCTCTTCTTGCAAGCGGCCATAATCGCCATCTTGGAAAATTGATCAACAACCACAAAACACAGTCATTTCCCTGCTTGGTTGAAGGAAGGCCGGACATGTAGTCCATCAAGATGGATTCCTAGGGCATGTTGGGAGTAGGAAGATGGGTGTACATGCCTTGTTTCTTAATGGTTGGTTTGGAAATGGCACAAGATGTGTAAGACCTGATATACTTGCTGACATCCTATCAAAGTTTCGACCAATAGAAATGTTGTTGCAACACTACCACTGTATTTTCTATTCCGAAGTGTCTTGCCACCCCACTGTAGTGAGCTTCCCAAATCAACTTCGCTCACTTTCTCGATGGGACACAGAGATGGCCCAGATGGCATAACAACCCATCCTAAATATGGAAATCAGTGATAGCTTTGTTTGTGCCCAACATATGGTAGGTCGTGGCGAAGTCAGGATGTCTCTCATGGAGTTTGGGCCATTCAGAGGTCTCATGAAGAAATATTCAAATTTGTGCCATTCAGAGTTTGGGCCATTTAGAGGTCAATGAAGATATATTAACTATAACATTAACACAGAGATACAGTGAAACTTAACTTCTATTCAATGAAGAAATTCGTTGAAACTGTAAAATGCATAATGAAAACAATCTTGCTCGAATGGTGGTAGCTAATCTCGGAGAAGAGATGTGGCAGCTACACACATTCATATTAGCACATTAAAATGAGGCCTCCAGGTCTTTTTAGCATCAATAATTTTTTATAAAACCCTAGACATCCAAAAACCTAACCCTAGGAGATGAAGCACCAAAAGTCATGTGGGCCTCGATGGGGTAAGTTGGTACATCAACTTCGTGGGGTCATAACTTTTTCATATGATATTCATTTTAGGTGCAAGATAGCTCATTGGAAATTTATATATGAGGAATACACATTTTTCCATCACACTCTAACTCTATCTACAGTGTGACCACGACAGACCCAAAAAACTTTGTTTAGGGCCTCAAAATGACCCCAAAAGTTAGGACCCGAAAAGCTAGAAAAAAAATGCCAAGATGAAAATTGTATGTGAGCAAATTGGAATAGGTGGGTGGCCACCAATATCCACCTGGATCAATCCTCCCCCTTAGAAATAAATGGTATGCATTGCATTGATTTCCCCCATCAGATGAGGGAGTTTCTGTTGAATTTGGCCCTGGGTGAGCCACTTGCCTTGGTGCAAGAATTGCCCCTCTTAAACAACACAATAAAGTTGAAGCTTCAGTTGGGGAGTGCTCTTGACCTGTGTGTACATGATCTGATCAATGGATTCATGTTACATGTATTAAGGGTTGAGCTCTATTGGTTCCAACTATTATGTTATCTCTGAGGTGTCCAATAATGGTGGAAATTATGGTCGAAGAAGGCCCACTTCAAACACTGGGTGCAAGCCAAGGAAGGGGGGAATGTTGATCTCGAAAGCATTATCACCCACAACCTTGGTGATGGTGTAAGGTCCATAGCAGAGTGGACGAAGCTTCCCATGCGGTATTGTAAGGTGTTCTTTTTGCAAGTGCAACCAAACTTTATCTCCCACCTGAAACTGGTGTGGCACCCGATGTTGATCATGGCACTGTTTGCACTTGGCATCGGAGTTCTGCAAAATATCCTGAACCTGCTGGTAGATGTGTTGGATGCATTCAATAAACTGGGTGGCTTTGTCGGCTTTAGTTTGAGCATGGTATGATTTTTCTTGTGTGGAAACAAGGGGTAGTGCAACATCCATGTGAACCAATGGTTGAAATCCCAGTGCCACCTGAAAGGGGCTATGTATGGTTGAGCTATGTATGGCTATGTTGTAGCTATGCTGAACATAGGGATGAATCTCATCCCATGTGTACGAATTCTTGGAATTGTACATGCGCAAGATATGCACAATCATCCTGTTGACGACCTTGATTTGGCCATTTGTTTGGGTGGAAGGCAATGGATTTGGTGATCTTCGTGTTAAGAAGTGACCATAGGATTAACCATAATGTGTTGAGGAACCAATTGTCCTGATATGAGATCATGGTTTGTGGTATCCCAAAATGTACCCACACTCATTCGAAGAAGAGATTGGAAACGACCTCTGCTATGATGCTCTTCTTGCAAGCGACCATAATCACCATCTTGGAAAATTGATCAACAACCAAAAGAACACAGTCATTTTCGTGCTTGGTTGAAGGAAGGCCCAACATGTAGTCCATCAAGATGGATTCCTAGGGCCTGTCGGGTTTAGGTAGAGGGGTGTACATGACCTATTTCTTAATGGTCAGTTTGGCAATGACATAGGATGTGTAGGACCTGATATATTTGTTGACATCCTGTCGAATTTTTGACCAATAGAAATGTTGTTGCAGCACTGACACTGTCTTTTCTATGTCGAAGTGTCTTTCCACCCCACTATAGTGAGCTTCCCAAATTATCTTCGCTCGCTTGCTTGATGGGACGCAGAGATGGCCCAGATGGAATAACAACCCGTCCTAAATATGGAAATCAGTGACAACTGTGTTTGTGCCCAACATAAGGTAGGTCGTGGTGAAGTTTGGATCTCTCTCATAGAGTTGGGGCCATTCGGAGGTATCATGGTCGCAGGAGTGTAGCACCTTGGTTAGTGCTGCAATTGGAGGTTGACTGAGGCACTCAACTACGTGGTTGGTGCTTCATGTCTTATACTTGATGTTGAGATGGAAATGTTGCAACTATGTGGACCACTTCTGATGGAATTCATTCTACAATTTTCCTTGTGTTTTCATGAACTGTAGAGACTTATGATACGTGTGGATGATTGTCTCCTTCCCGAGAATATAATGCCTCCATTGACGACAGGCTTGTACAATGGAGTGCATTTCTTTGTCATAAGTGGGGTACTTACGAATGATATTTGATAGTGTCTCACTATTATAGGCCATGGGATGTCTGTGTTGAGTGATAACTGTGCCCACAACATAGTCTAAAGCATCTGTCTCAATCTCAAAAGGTTGTTGTAGGTTGGGTAATGAGAGCACCGAGGTTGAGCACAAGCAATGCTTCAAATCATTGAATGATTTATGTTGTGACTGGCCTCACACGAACTTTGTATTTCCACCACCCCTGGTCACTTGGCTAAGGGTCCATGTAATATGGGAGAATCCCAACATGAACCTGCAATAGAAATTGGCAATGCCTAAGAAGATTCGAATCTCGGTGAGTGTGGTCGGGGCTAGCTAGTCACGAATGACCTGAATCTTGGTTGGATCGACATGCACCCCATGCTCATAAAAATGTATCCTAGGTATTAGACCTTGTTCATGTCGAAGAATCTTTTTTCCAAATTTGCATATATCTTGTGTTGTCATAGAGTGTGCAGAACCTGTTGAATATGTTGCAAGTGTTCTTCCCAACTCTTGTTGAAGATGAGGATATCATTCGAATACACCACCACAAAATAATTGGTGAAAGGCTGCAAGATATCATCCATAATCCTCATGAAAGTTGTTGGGGAATTTTTCAAGCCAAAGGGCATAACCAAACATTCAAAAATACCTTCTTTGGACTTGAAGGTAGTCTTCCATACATTGGTCTGCTCTATTGGGACCTAGTGGTAGCCAGACTTCAGATCAATCTCACTGAAATATTTGCCCCCCTTGAGCTGGTCAAGCAGAATGTCAATTCAGGGACTTAGGTACTGGTTCATGACTGTGATTTTGTTTAGGGCCCGATAATCAATGCAGAGTTGCCAGGTCCTGTCTTTCTTCTACACAAGCATGATTGGGCTTCCACTAGGTGATGGACTTGGTAGAATGTGCCCCTTTTCGAGAAGCTCTTGTATCCGACGCTTGATTTCCTCATTTTCTAATAGAGAGCAGCGATAGAATGGCCCATTGGGTATCAGTGCATCGGGGGTCAGATCGATTGAATGCTTGACCTAATAGTGTAGAGGTACCCCAGTGGGTGAGGAGAAGATGTCTTTGTATTCTTCCATGAACTTATCCACTTGCTTCTGCTACGTGGAGAGACCTTCCATGGAGGCCATGGATGTGGTTTCCACCTTTCGCTCACTTTGAGCATGAATCACGAAGAAGATGAACTTTCCGGTCTGAGAGATGGCCTTCCTGCATCGCTTGGCAACGATCAAGGAAATGGAAGTAGGTGGGGCTACTTTAGGTATCTTGTACAATTTCCTATCCAAAGTAATAATAACACTAGGAGGCCTAGACTCATATACAACGTGACGTTTCTATAAATAAGGTTGGCCCAAAATAACATCACAAACTTCAAGGGGGGTGACATCACACAATAAATCATCTTTTAAGGGCTTTATGTCATAGAGTAGGTGACACTGTTGGATGACACAAATATTTCTCCCTTGGCGGAGACATCTAATGGTGTATGGTTGTGGTTGCAGTGTTTTTGGTAGAGACAACCGCTTGATGACCTCTGCTAAGATGAGGTTCTTCTAGCTACCGCTATCAGCGATGAAGTGCAGTGGAGTACCCTTCACCCACATCTATGAATGAAAGAGGCGTTCACCTTCCTCTGGTTCATCAGGTTCATGGGTATGGATCTTGGTGGTAGAAACAATGGCACTGGGTTCCACATCAATGATCCATATCCCTTTTTATGGTTCTAACTCAGAGTCAGAACCCACATCTGATTCAAAGGCTTTCACCTCAACCTACCCCATCGTCTTTATTTTCTTCCCCCATGGGCGAGCATCGGGTTCGGTGAGGCCTATCTTGCAAAGGCTCAATTGATTCGAGTCCCAACTTCTTATACCTTGACCTCGTTGGGGACATGCACAAAGAAACAAATGAAAAGAAGACTGCTCTGATACCAATGATCCGGATTTATGAGTAGAATGAAATGAAACAAAGATATATAACATTAACATAGAGATACAGTGAACAATAACAAAGATACAATGAAACTTAACTTCTATTCAATAAAGAAATATGTTGAAACTATACAATGCATAATGAAAACAATCTTGCTCGAATGGTGGTAACTTATCTCAGAGAAAATATGTGGTGGCTATGGGAATTCATCTGAGCACATTATAATGAGGCCTCCAAGCCTTTTTAGCATCAAGAAGTAATCACAAAACCCTAGACATCCAAAAACCTAACCCTAGGAGATGAAGTGCCAAAAGTCACGTGGGCCCCGATGGGGTAAGTTGGTGCATCAACTTCTCAGGGTCGTAACTTTTGCATACGATCTTCATTTTAGGCACACGATAGCCCAATTTGAAAGGTATTTCCGAGGACTACACATGTTTCCGTCACACTTTGACTCAGTCAACAATGTGACTGTGGCCCAAAAAACGTTGTTTAGGGCCTCAAAACGACCCTAGAAATTTAGGACCCGAAAAGCTAGAAAATAAAATGCCAAAATGAAAACTATATGTGAGAGAGTTGGAATAGGTGGGTGGCCACCGATATCCACCTAGATTAACATCGAGGCATACAATGAAGAAATTACAAAATTAACTCATCAACTAGGAGAGATTAAAGAGCCAATATGAGGACCTAGAACAAGCATTCAAAAAGATCAAACATTGGAAAAATGCATACAAGATAGCCCCTACAACATTTCTCAGGATTACCAAGAAGAAGAAAGACAAGAACCAAATGCTATTGGACATATGGAAGAACACTTTCCCTAATGTGCAAGAGACAATAAACAATGTTAAGCAAGCATATACAAGGACGTGGACCGCAACTGACGAACTGCTGGAGATGTTCCACATGCCCTTGAATGAGGAACTAGATGTAGTGGGATAAAGTGAAGCGAGGGTAGAGAAAGCACTAGCTATGAGAGATAAGGTCAAGTAGGAAATCAAAGTCTTGGACATAATTGACAAGGAGACAATCAACTAGTACATGATCCAATCAATGAAGTGTGTAGTAGTGATAGAATATTTTATAAAGAGAAAAACAAAAGACTTGAAGATAGAGGTCACCAACTGGATATGTGATGGCGAGTTGGAGATTGAGGGAAGAAATTAAAACATGATAAGTAGGATCATCCAATCCTATGAATCATAGTCCAACTTCGCAGATCCTCCGAATTCATGAAATGCTTGACATTCCCACATTTTGTAAAATTTTGTAATTCAAAAGTCTGAGTAACTCAAAGTAGGAGAATGTGAAATGAAAAGAGGTAATTGTCATATGAAATAATGGCAATTACGGAATGTCAAGAGACTCTCTTATCTTATAAAAGAGAACTCCTAACTAGATAGAAGGAATTTTGCGGAGTGTACATATATATGGATGATAATATTATCTCTCTATGAGTAAGAAGCAGAAGGCATTTGGGATCATAATTGTTGTCAAATGTATTAGAGATTTTTCTACTAACATGTTTGTTGTGGGTCTTTATAAATGTTTTTCATATGAATTATTTCTATGTGTTGTGTTTAAGATTACTCATACTGTTATGATTCTTGATGAATACAACATTGATATTATAGGTTTTATCTGCAATTAATTGTGATTAAATCTACGATTTCATTATGTTAATGTGTTGTTGATTGGTATGAACTATCTCATCTTTCAATAACACTATCTTTGATTGCAATCATTCTTATTACTATTTCTCTTGACCAGGATAGGTTAAAGTAGAGTAGATATAGAATATCACTTTTAATTTCATTTATTCTCTAGATAATTAGATCGAGATTTAGATAACATTGGTGAGAATTAATCCAATTGTCTTCTCCATCTCAAATAACCTAGTGTCAACTAGGCCCACATATCGGTCGAAAATGCTATTCCAAATGAGAGAGAGCCTAATTAGGGCTTTCCATCGGGAACTCTCCCTTACCTGCTTGATAGGAAAATTCAACCTGTCAACATAAATGGCACTAGAAGGAGGGCCATTGAATTGAATGGCTAGAAAATAATTGTGAAATCCTACCCATTCTAATCCACCGAGGAACCTTGCACACCAAGGCGAAACCCAATCTTCGAACCCTGAGCAAAATCTTAATCCACAACCAACCCTTGTGTCGACACCTTCTCAACAAGCGGGTCAGTATAACATACCTAGATCCCATTTCGAAACCTCACACCTCTCGACTTAAGCCATGCAGGCTGTGAATGCATGTTAGAAAAATATCGTGTCCTTACTCCCAATCTAAGAATAAATCTTGGACTTGAACTTTCACAATTTCCTTCATAGACAACCCAAACTCAATCAGGACCTGAAACTTTGATCGTCGAAAGTCAATCAATCGAATTTGGGAACTCAATCATCAATCCCCCTAACTATCGGTTATCTAGCACTCTTGTGGGAATAATTAACTCATTTGAATTTGATATTGAGAATTATTTGCTAGTCAATGGAGGTCAACTGCCCAGTCCACCACATTCTCCACCTGAGACTCCTAAAGGGCCACCTGAAGGAGAACCTGAAGAGGAAAATCCAGAGAGCTATGTAAGCATGGATGGAGCTAATGCAAATCAGTCCAATAATCAACCATGGTTATCCCGAGATTCTGTTGCGGTTCTTGGAGTAGTTCACCTCTTACCTAAAAATCCTGAGAAGTTTCTCACTAAGTTTGACCCTGATAAAAAGGATTAAGCTGAAGACCACATCAACAAATTCATGTTTGTTGTGAGGTTGTTAAACGTAGAACATGAGGATTTTGTTTGTAGGCTCTTTCCTTACACTTTTGAAGGTAAAACATCCACCTTGTAATTTTTTCTACCCCAAGCTTCTATCACCAGTTGGAATACTTTTGAGACAACTTTTATTGAGAAATTTGGAGAAGATAAATCCCCAACAACTTTGGTATTAGACCTCTCTAGAATTAAGATGGAAGCTAAGGAACAAATAAAGTATTTCAATCAATGATTCCTCACACCAATAAAAAAAACCCTCTCACTTCCAAACCTATTGACGATGTATTAATTGAGTTTTACACCTCATCCCTTCTAGTTTCAATGGAAATGTTTGTGAAAATAGATGAAAAGAATACTCTGGAAGACACATTTAAATAATCTGTTAGAGTAAAAAAGGATATTTTAAGTCTAAAGGTATCTAGGGGCTAAATCCCACAGATACAAATCCAATACCAATGATCTGAAAATGAAAGTATTTGTCTTGTTGTTCAAAGTATTCATTTCCATTGAAATAAATGTGCAAAGTGTTTTTGATCAATGTTTATGAAATTTTTGTGTGAGGGAGTATTGTTTTAGTTTACTGTTTAACAATATTAAATCTGTCTAACACAACAAAATAACTTCACCATAAACACACAACAACATGATGAGGCAGTTCACCTCTTCTGGGCTACATCTACCAGGTCCAAGGCTCCCAATGGGCATGTCCTTGATATATTATCATGCTCAAAATGGTATTACAATGAGAAAAAGGCCTAAACAGACCAAACCAACTGTGAAAACGAATTCAGAATACAGAAAGAAGCTAGAAATGACTATGTTTTCACCTAAAACAGTGAAGGGTGGTCCAATGCAGCTCCCTTTCCCTCAAGGCCCTGATGGCTCCTCAATCTTCTCTGAAGTAAAAATGGCTGAAAAACACCTCTGTTGGCTCTGCAACCTATTCCAGTCGCTCTAGAAGGCTGAGAATACCCAAAATCGACCAAAAAAACATCCAAAAAGGTTTTGTCTTCAAGAAGTTATCACCAAAAGAAGTTCTGTCCCCTTTTTCCCAAAAAAACTCCACCAAAAACTGGAGTAGTGGGAGTTAGGCTCGCTAAAAATGGCAATTGGCGCCAAAAAAATGGACTCCGCCCAAAACTATCGGAACTGTTTTGTCTTTAACGTTAAGTGTTAGTGGAGTGGTTACATTATCTCCGCATAAACTGTCGGCCTTTATGGTTAACAAACCACGTTGCACACCCGTGGCATTTAACGGTTACAACCTACATACATGTGCTAATGGTACAAACCGCAACCGTCGGGGTCTATGGGCCATGGTTTTGGGCTCATGGTCCCATGTATAGGGGGATGGTCCCCTTTTTTACTGCCAATCAAACCTTTTATCAAAATCTTATATAATATGTGATGTATTGATGGTAAGAAACACCACGAGCCCAAGCGGTTAGGCCTTGGGGCTGCCAACCGATTGACCCGCGGTCAAATCCTGCCAACTTGTTAAAATTTTTCCATTCAAAAATCTTCACCGGCCTGGGGCCACGTGGCAGCCTCCGGGTAGGCCCCGTGGCGCCCGCTGAATGGCCACCAAAATGTCCAGTCTACCAATACCCAATCCAAAAATTGTTGATTAAGGTTGGTTGTCATTGATGTCAACCCTTGAAGAAAGACCCGTAGCACAAAGTTTTGGGTAATGGACCCAATAGTGTTTGATGTAAATATGACTCATTATTGTTTTTTCATGGTTGATAAGAAGTAAATA
>ML778779.1:1433016-1449971 GCA_009831015.1 Picea engelmannii | reverse complement strand
TAGGTTTGGGGCAGTTATTCTTTGTTTGTGGCAGGGTTGGTCTGTGCATTAGGTAGCATAAAGGCAACAACAAGGCAGCAAGGCAATAGAAATTAGCATCAGAACCAGGTAATTTGTTAAACTATGTGTTTATTTCATTCTGCCATGCAATCATTATTCATTGATAAATCTAAGTTACTGAAGTTGTTGTTATAAAAATCAATATTATGTTATGAAGTTATTGTCTCAGTTTATGGAACGAATTGCTTATGAAAGTAAATGATGTTTAGAAATATATGGCTGTTACATTGATCACCCAAGCATAGGTATGCCTGCCTTGGGTTTGAAACATGTCATAATATTTGTTGGATGTTTGTGTGCAGCTTTTGTCAGGTTCTCTGCGTCTATACCCTTGCTTGAAAGTCTACAAATCATTTCAGTTATCAGTTCCTGTCTTCTAACTTCATACTTTGGGGGGAAATTAGTTACACGTAAAAAATACTCACTCTGATAGTGTTGCAAGTGTCATCATTACAAAGGTCGCAAGTGTCACATTCTGCTCACAAGTGTCACAAGTGTCAGGGAAGCATACTGCCATGATGCCTATGTCGTTCCTGTAAATGACATCAGGAGGACACTTGGCACATGTCAAAAACTTGATTTAGAAGAGGAGGGAAGGTTAACTGGGCTCATGAACCTTTTTCCATCTGAAAACACTCAAAAAACTAAGTTTTTGGAGGGGAGCGCTCCCCTATAACTATCTCAGGAGTGTTGGCGCCCCCCCATAAGCCATCAGGGAGTGTTATAACATTGCATCATCCATTTTGCAGGAGCTCTCCTATCCTCAGGAGTGCTGGCGCTCCCCTATACACTACTAGGGAGCGCTACAGTGCTCTGATGGCCCTTTTGAGGGAGCGCTGCCTATTCTGGGCAGTAGTTAAGTTGTTGAGATGAATGGGGGAAGGATCCTTTCATTCTTGGAAGGTAGTTGGATTCGAATCCCTAGTCCAACCATGATCTTAGGGCAGATCCTCAACTGAAGGAGGAAAATCCTCAACTTCCCCAAAGATATCTCAAGTGGTTAAAGCCTCTCCAAGGCTATATAAGAAAGCTTTCTCATGGTGAAAGGAAGAGAGAAAAGGGAGAATCACACCAAAATTATGATCTTATAAGTGGTGCTGGAACAGAGATATTTTGGAAGCAAGAGACCTATGATCTCATAGGGAGCAATCGGTGAAGATATTATCATTTGGATCGTGGATATTTTGAGCAAGGGGTAGACAAGGAGGACTTGGCGAAACTACTGCAATCCATCTATGACTGTAAGCAATGTTTTGTCCTCATTAATATAATTTGCTTGGCATATTTCTTTCTAATTCGTGGTCAATCTCATATGAATTTGTCTCTTTAGTAGGTAGACCTATTTCAGACTAATCTTGATAGAGTAGGAAGTAGTCGTACTTTGTTTGTCTACAGGGCTTATCGAGGAGCGAAAGATTGGAGCTCAACTCGGAGTGTGCAGGGACAAACACCGGTAAAAGGTACTTATTTTCTCCTTCCTCCTCACACACTAGTCCATCTAGATCTAAAAGGAAGTCAGTGACCATGATAAGCACTTTCTGTCTTAGAGTTTAGAGTCTAGCTCTTTGAGGAGATCTACCTGTCCGCAGGGAGATTTTCCTTCAACAAGAAGGTAGAAATAAACTTCCTCCAATACTGAGCTGCACTCAAAAAAATTCTTACCTCTGTAATGGATTTGGGAGTAGGTCAATTCACAATGGATTCTACTTTGGAAGGATCAATTCTCAAAGCGCCTCCTCCTACTATGTGTCCCAAATAAACCAAAGAAGTTTTTCCAAATTCACACTTTGACATTTTAAGAAATAACTAATTTTTCTTCAAAATATCAAGTACCTTCTTAACATGCATGACATGCTACTCTCTAGTCTTGCTGAAAATTAAAATGTCATCTAAGTACACAATAATGAAATCATCAAGAAAAGGACGTAAGACATCATCCATTACCCGCATGAAAGTTGCAGGTGCATTGCATAAACCAAACGGCATAACAAGCCACTCAAAGAGTCCTTCTTTGGTTTTAAATGCTGTCTTCCAAATGTCACTTTCTGCAATTATAACTTGATGATAACCACTACGTAAGTCTAACTTAGTGAAATATTTAGCATCTTTCAATTGATCCAACAAATCATCTATCCTTGGAAGTGGGTAACGATTCTTTACTGTTATTTTTTTCAATGCCCTGAAGTCTACACACATGCGCCAAGTTCCATCTTTCTTTGGAATCAACACTATGGGTGACCCACATGGCGAAGCTCTTGGTCTTATGAATCCTTTCTCCAACAAGTATTTAATTTTTTTCTTGATTTCAACATTCTCCATAATAGACAAGCGGTACATGCCGATGCTAGGAAGAGGACAATCTTGATGTAAATGGATTTCATGCTGAATCTCCCTTTTAGGAGGTAAACCTGTCGGTTCCTGAAACATATCATGATGTGCATCAACTACATCATATAAATCTGATTTAAGCTTGGAATCACAATTTTCAAATGCCTCATGATTCTCACCAACCTTGGGCTTAATCATAAGAAGTACAAAACTCTTAATAGAATTTACTAGCCTTTTTACCTGTCCCACATTTACCATCGCTATATTTGCCTTCTTGCGATGTGCTCTGACAATGAACTCCTTTCCATCTTTAAAGAGATGATATTTATTTTCATGGTGATGAAATATCACTTTCCTGTCAAGTAAGTAAGGACTTCCCAAAACAATTCCTGATATATCAAGCGGAACCACATCAAGTTCAATTGTGTCAATAAAGTGTGCAGTTATGGCGAATCACAATATGCATTTTCTTGAGACTTGTAAGTTTTCATCCTTGCATATCCACCCAAGTGGATAAGGCTTTGGATGTGGAATGGTCTCCAGTTTAAGTTGTTTGACCAAGTCTTCTGATATGATATTTTCTATTGACCCACTGTCAAACAATGTGTCAATTTTAGTATGTTTTGAGACTACCCTCACATGGAACAATTCAATTCTTTCTTCCTCATTAGGAGCTTGTACATGACAATGTGAAGTACTAGTGCTTGGCTTAGTTTCAGTTTCCTTTCCCTTCATACTTTTCAAACCCATGGCTGAAATTTTGGTTTCATCCCCTGAATCATTTCCTAAATCTTGAGGTGTAGTTGTAGTAGCTGCAGTTTTCTTCTTTCCCTTGTTTTTGTTAAGCTAATTTCTTTTTTCAGGATGTAATTTCCAACAGTTTTTATCTTCATGACCCTCTCTTGAACAATGTTTACAAATTAATTTTTCACCCTCTTGTTTGATAGACGCATTCTTTTTTCCCTTTCCCTTAAAGTTTTTGTCTTTGTTCTTCCCTTTGAAAGGCTTCTTTCTACCCTCATCAAAAGTGTTTTTCCCTCTGGCCTCTAAATGCGTAGCTTGTACACAAACTTCGTCTAGACTAGTAGGATTAAACAAAGAATAGTATGTTTAAGGTCACTGTGCAAACCACCTATATATTTCAGCAAAGTATCTTGACTTTGTAAGTCTACCCCTAATAAGAGTGCACTTCTCCTAAATTCTTCGGTATAGTCTTGTACATTCTGTCCCTTAAGCTGTCTAAAGTTTTTCCAATTCCTTATAGCCTTTTGTAGATGAGCTAATGGATAAAATTGCTTCTTGATTGCAGTAATAAATTCAGTCCATGATAAAGTAATCTTACCATGTTTCTTAATTTCATCCTTTGTCTTGGCTTCCCACCATACCAATGCTGCTCCATCCATTCTTAGCGAGGCTAGTTGTATCTTGGTGTCGTCATCAGGAAGGTTTTGAATCCTTAAATAAACTTCCAATTGTCTAATCCAATTGTCAACTTTCTCTGCATTGACTTCACTGTTAAACATAGGCAATTCAAATTTGACATCAAGCTTTACAAAAGGATTTTTACCAGTGGTTTTCGACTTATGAGACTGATTTACCAAAGTCGAGGAAGACGATGTAGAGGAAGAGGAAGAAGATGGAGATGGTGGATCACCATTTCTTCCATGTCCTTTCTTTGATTGATCATTACTCTTCTTTCCTTCTACGGAACCCTCTCCTTCTTTCTGGTTTTTAGACCCTTCTCCAACAATCCTATCATTTCTTTCTTGGTAAAGGATCCTTACCATCGCAGTCATATCTAATAAAGCTTTTCAAAATACCCGTTCTTCTTCCTTGGGATCCATCTCTTCAGGAGTTTCTCCTTCTTTTGAAGACATGCTTGAAGCTGCTTCTAAGTCTCTTGGAGGTGGTTCTCTGACCCTTCTTGGCTGTGGATTAGTTTGTGCACTAACTAAGTTTCCTTCACCTCTCTTGAGTTTTAGCCTAGTAAGCATGAAAACTTGCAAACAATTAAATTAATATTTGCACAAAACCAATGCTGAGTAGAAACTCTAGCTTCTAAAGCTCTAAACCTGAGCTCTGATACCATTTGATCTGAAAATGAAAGTATTTGTCTTGCTCTTCAAAGTATTCATTTCCATTGAAATAAATGTGCAAAGTGTTTTTAATCAATGTTTATGAAATTTTTGTGTGAGGGAGTATTGTTTTAGTTTACTATTTAACAATCTTAAATTTGTCTAACACAACAAAATAACTTCACCATAAACACACAACAATATGATGAGGCAGTTCACCCCTCCTGGGCTACATCTGTCGGGTCCAAGGCTCCTAATGGGCATGTCCTTGATATATTATCATGCTCAAAATGGTATTACAATGAGAAAAATACCTAAACAAACTAAACCAGCCGTGAAAACGAATTCAAAATATAGAAAGAAGCTAGAAATGACTCTGTTTTCACCTAAAATAGTGAAGGGTGGTCCAATGCAGCTCCCTTTCCCTCAAGGCCCTGATGGCTCCTCAAGATTCTATGAAGTAAAAATGGCTGAAAAACACCTCTATTGGCTCTGCAACCTATTCCAGTCGCTCCAGAAGGCTGAGAATACCCAAAATCGACGAAAAAAACATCCAAAAAGGTTTTGTCTTCAAGAAGTTATCACCAAAAGAAGTTCTGTCCCCTTTTTCCCAAAAACACTCCACCAAAAACTAGAGTAGCGGGAGTTAGGCCCACTAAAAATGGCAATTGGCGCCAAAAAAATGGACTCCGCCCAAAACTATCAGAACCGTTTTGGATTTAGCGTTAAGTGTTAGTGGAGTGGTCACATTATCTCCACATAAACTGTCAGCCTTTATGGTTAACAAACCACGTTGAACACCCGTGGCATTTAACAGTTACAACCTGCATACATGTGCTAACGGTAAAAACTGCAACCGTCGGGGTCTATGGGCCATGGTTCTGGGCTCGTGGTCCCGTGTATAGGGGGCTGGTCCCCTTTTTTACCACCAATCAAACCTTTTATCAAACTCTTATATAATATGTGACGTATCAATGGTAAGAACCACCACGAGCCCGGGCGGTTAGGCCTTGGGGCTGCCACTCGATTGACCCGCGGTCGAATCCTGCCAACTTGTTAAAATTTTGCCATTCAAAAATCTTCACCGGCCTGGGGCCAAGTGGCGGCCTTCGGGCAGGCCCCGTGGCGCCCGCTGAATGGCCACCAAAATGTCTAGTCAACCAATACCCAATCCAAAAATGCCAAGTGGCAAACGATGATAGGTTGTTAATAGAATATTCCATGGAATATTCTTTTTTTAAAATCAAAGTCGACCTTGGTCAACTGGACTTGAAGGAAATTGTAAATTACAAATTGGAATAACTTTCACATACAGTGTCGGATTTGAGTGTCGTTTGCGGCGCCAGGATCGTATCGACGAGGCCTATCCAATCGTTCTATTTTCAACCAATTCTGAGTAGTTCCAATTTTGAGCATTTTTTTCACTTAGGACATGATCACCTGATCAACCAAGAGAAAAGTGACTTCAGTAAAACCTTCAGAAGACACTAAATATCAGGAATCTCTAGACATGGAGATCCTCTAAATGATTATAAAGAGACTCTCCAATGACATCATTGATATCAAGAAGAATGTTGGGGAAGGCTCCTCAAACCTAAAATAATTCTTCACCTACCCTTACAAGAATCCCACCCCTTATACAAACAAGACCAACCCCCCCATAGAAGGTATTCATATGGAATACTTCTTAAAATCATTCAAAATATGGGCTTCCAATGATCAAGCATCCTCTAACTAGGATAGAGGAGAAGAAGGTGAATACGAATCTGAACAACAAGATCAATTGAAATATTCTGGAGAGACAATTGACTAGGGAGTGAATTCTTTCTGGGATGTATCATGTGACTTACTTGGGGAGGAGGAAGAAGAAGTGGAAGAAATTCATTTGTCCCAAAATATGGTTACTACGAGGAGTAAAACAAAAAATTCCCCATCAGACTCTACTTCTACCCTGGAACCCGCCAACACATCAGTGAATCCTCACACAAATCATCCTAATATAAATTAGTCTTCACATTCCCCTGCAATCTCTAAATTGGAATATGAATTTTTGGAATACCTCAAGAGGATAAAGGCTAATATTTTTGTTTTTGAACTCTTAAAGTTTTCGCAAATTAAAGAGAAAACTATTAACAAATTGCAGGGATCTCCTCCTACCAAAACCCGAGAAAGTAATCAGGGAGGAAGTAAATAAAGGGAGAAAGCAATCCAAAGTATGAAGATCGATAAGAAAGCTCCACATAAAAAATCAACCGTCAATGCCTCTTTTATAGGAAAAAGGTCAAAATATACTACTCCTCCTTTGTTGTTAACCTTTGATATTTTCAACCGAAATGTTCATAATTGCATGGTTGATTAGGGTGCATTCTCTAATGTAATGCCATACACAATTTTCCATAAGTTAAACGCTAAACCTGAAGAATCTGATATCCAAATAATCTAGTTGGACCGTTCAATCATGAGGGTCATGGGAGAATTGAAAAATGTATTGATTAGACTAGATTCCAACCCAAAGGTGCATTGGACAATTAACATTATTGTGGTTGATATACTTGAGACGTATGGACTTTTGTTGAGTCGGGACTGGTCAACTATGCTTAAAGGATATTTTTCTACTGACTAGTCTCATTTTTGGTTACCCTGTAATGGAAGGAAGAACCAGATAAGGGTTGTGGGCGAAGGTACATGAAATATGTGGTTACATAACTCAATGAACCAAATGAGCGTGTCGTGTTTAATCACTCGATCTTGGAAAATTACAGCTCCGCCACCTTTTTTGAAAATTTCATCGGTTAAATATCACCTCATATAGAATCAAGCATGCAATCTGAAATCCTTCATTACACTCATATTGTTGAGCCCAATTGTAATATAGTAGATAGGTCGGACAATAAATATTATGTACATGCTGACTTTGATGTAAACACTGAGACAAATGCTTAGATTGATTTTGAAGATAAAGCTAACCCTCATCCACAAAATGAATCAAGCATAACTCCAGACCCATGGACCCTCTTTTTGTAAGGATCCAAGTCTAATGAAGGAGAATGTACTGGCTGCATCCTAAAATATCCTCAAGGTAAAAAAACTCTTATAGCATTTAGACTTGAGTTCTAGTGCACTGATAATACTGTTGAGTATGAGGCTCTCATCCAGGTATTAATAAAAGTAATATACCTTAATGTCAAGTTGATAAAGGTGTTTGGATATTATGGAATTGTAATAATACATGTAAGAAATACTATCCATTGTATCTCCAGCCATCTAAAACACTACCAACAAGAGGCATGGGAATTAATAACAAATTTTTAATCTTTTAATATCATTACTATGGCTCGTTCTTTAAATTATGATGCATATTTATTGGAAAATGTTGCATCTAAGTTAATTCCATATGAAGGAATGATGCCCTATACATTCTCTTTGGAATTATTATACAGGTCATCAGTACATGATAACATCTTCAGCTAGAGAGTCTTTGATATGGCAAACAAATCATCAATTTCTTGCACATGAAAGACAAGTTTAAGGACTCAAACATTGATGACGATCACCATAACCAAGACTTGAATGGCCAAATGAAAGTTCCTCCAAAAAAACAATCAAGGGAAAAAGGGTTCAAACCAATACCATTCCCAAACCTATGGTGAGACTCGAGAAGCTTTAAGACATGCAAGGAAAGTTTAAGAAGGTCACCAACTATACGACCAACAATTCAGCCATGCAGTATGAAGTCATCAATCTGGGAACTGATGACCACCCACAGACTGTAAATATTGGTATCAACTATTCCCCGCAAGAAAATAAAGCTTTTATTAAACTTTTCAAGGAATTCAAAGACATATGATGACCTTAATACTATTGATACTAGAATTATACACCACATTATTCTGATGAAGCCTCAGGTGAATCCTTTCCAACAAAAGATAAGGAAAATGCATCCCAACCTAGAGACCCTAGTGAATGGAGAATTTAATAAACTTACGGATTCCAAAATTAGTTTTCCTGTCATACATAAGCAATGGATCCCCAATCAGATCCTGGTCAAGAAGAAGAATGGGGATATTAGGCTATGTGTTTATTTCATAAATCTGAACAAATCCTCAGAGAAGGACAATTACCTTGTGCCCTCAATGGAGTAAATATTACAATGCGTTTATGGATCTGAGATGTTATCCCTCTTATATGACAATCAAGTTCCAGTTTCCCACGATTATCAATTGAAAACATCATTTAGAACTGAGTGGGGAACCTATTGTAATGTACCTAATCCGTACCCTTTTTAATTGTACATATAGGATGGTGAGCCATTGGTACCAATTGTAAATGTAAATGTACATATAGGCTGATGAACCGTTGACACCTAGTTTTGGTGTTGCATGCACTTGGGTAAGTGCATGGAGAATTGCTATAGAAGACAAGGTGTGCACATTTCATAGTGTTGTGCACACTTGGGTAAGTGCATATGGTTTCACATCAAGAAAGGGTGCAAACATTTCACAGTGTTGCGCGCATTTGGGTAAGTGTACGGGAATGACTTAGGAGTGCACACCAAGCTGAGTTATATTTATGTATACATATGTATTAAGGATAGAGAGCCTGTGTGATTATGAGGCTGATGAGTTGGGATACAAATAGGTCAGTGCGCTAATCCATGTAAATGTAATCACAATTATGAATATAATATTACATCATTACGTGCAGACAGACTCAGACGAAAAGAGATGGGGGGATAAATCCATCGAAAAAGGAAAATGGGGGAGAGACTTAAGTCTTAGGGAATATTTTATAATATTTCCAGAAAAGTGTAATGTTGTATAATTATTTTATCCTAAGTTCCCGAGGGTAGGGAATGAGTCACCAAGTGGTTTAAGCTACTTCTGAAGGTGATAAGTGTCGACTTGAAGGCATGCACTATATATTACTGGCCTTAGTGTATTTTAGGGGAATTATTCATTATTTACTCTCATGTGTAGAAGGGGTTGGTCCAGGGAGAGGAATACTATTACCTTATCTGTACAGAGAAGTTTGTGAGGGTTTTTTGTACTGTAATAAGAGTTTTGCTGTCTAAGAGGCAGGATGTCAAGCCCATGATCAGTCTCTCTGGGTAAGATATTTGTTGTTGAAGAAGTGGGTTTTCAGGCCCGTGAGAATACTCTCCAGGTGAGGGTTTTGTTGAGAATTGTTCCTTGGTGTGCTAGGAATTAGTCGCAGGGATCAAAGACTTCTTGTCCGACCTATTACTGGTAACCTTGGAAGAGAAGTGGAGAAGCCAAGGAACTATTGAGAAGAGAAGGAACACACTTCCTTGGGTGTGACAGGTGCATGGGGGATGGCATACTGTAGGCTAGTTGAAACAATGAGCACCTTGGACTAAGCAATTATGTTGAGAATCAGATCTTAGAATGTCACTAGGAACCCCTTTTCCCTAGTGGAGTTAATCCCCAGCTCAGGGGTGACCTGTTGCTGAAATCTTATGAGCAATAGAGTCTATGGCTGGGAGGAACGTCTGAATTTTGCACGTAGTTGGTGACTTTTCTAAAAGATAAGTGATCTTTATGTGTTTGTCTAATTTCCTATGTGCTTATTTATATATGTTTGACTTGGGTTAATTCTTGTATGTTGTCGCATATAAGTAATTGTTGTTATTTTGTCTAATGTTGCTTGCACAAGTAAATGTGGTATTGGTAGTCATTATTTTAGTTGTGTATGAGTATGAAATTTATGACAGTTTTCCTGTTAAGTTATCCTTTGATATTGATCATGAGTCTCTGAGTAAAGGATTAAATGGACGGGTGTGTAGGAAAGTAGCATGTGTGCACATGAGGTTGGAACTCATGTGTGCATACAAGGAAATAGACCTCGTGCACAAGGAAATAAATATTGGTGTGTGATGCTAGAATGGGTGTGCGCATAGTAGTGTCGTGTGTTCAGTATGCTTGTGCGTGGTTGTTTTTAGTTAATTTCGTTGCTTAAAGTTTTATTAAAAGAAGAAATTTAGTTTGGTGTGACTCAACTCGAGGTTGAGCGAGTTACTTCAAGTGATATTATGTATAATAGGGTATAGTATAGAATATGTACACTACATTTTCGGAGTAGAATTCTTCAGTAGTATGCTGGGGGATGTTACATTGGAGCAATGTCAGAGAATTTTGGATAGCATGGCCCAACCCGAGAGGTTGGGGATTGTTGGCATAGGTGCAGACCCAGGGTTACAAGCTACAACAATGCACCAACAAAGCCTTAACTACCGGCCCTTTCGGTAACATATGCGAAGCAGATGAAGTCTCACCCGAGGTAAAGGCAGGGGTGGTTGCAAGACTCAGGTGTATGCAACCTTAGCTGGGACACAGATTTGTGATTGTACTGCTGAATAAAACACTTGGCACCATCAGTTCCTCAATATACAATCAATAATCACTTCGTTGATAAAACAGGGCTTTGCAACATTCACACTGCTATAACGTACTTAAGCACTTAGCATCAATAGATAGGTCAGATATAGCAGATCAAGCACTAATCACATTCATATGGATCAGATGTAACATTCTCACATATCATAAGCAAAAAGCAAAAGTAGATCTATCTAAACATATCAAAGCACTTAGAAAATAACATGTGAACATATCAAGAAAAAGCACAAAGCACATAACATAGTGTTTATGTGGTTCACCCCCACCCTGGGGCTACATCCACCAACTATTATTCTTTATTGTCTTTAGTCAATCAGTTACAAGCACATAGCCTTCAAAACCCTTACTTTGCACATGAAAGAAGATCTGTGTAGCTCACCAGATCCTTCTTCCTTGCATTACAACACTAAGCCGTCTATAGTCTCGCACAAGGACTTACACTCAGTTCTGTAAGTCTTAAACAGAATGCACAAAGCCCTGATCATGTAGATCTGACTCTTGGCACTTAGTCTACATCACATAAATATACTATTCGAATACTTCTTACATTGCCTATCCTTCTATTTATACATACAAAATAGGCCTAAACATGGGTAAACCCATGGGACGACATCCCATTCCCGTTACATATTCCCCAAAACCCAAAAATGATCCAAAAGTGGGCCGAGATCCCGCGATCCCCGCTTCGTCTTGCGCACCTCCTTCGACAGGCTGTCGAAGTCCCAAAATAGGTTAACATGACCAAGAAACTCCCAAAACTTGGTCAAGGGCCAACATGCCCCCAACACTCACCTGTGACTCATCCCGAGTCACTATGGTCTGCCTAGTTATGCCTCGAACGCCTCGATCTTGGCTCGATCTGCTTCGAATTGCTTCTTTTCTATGGCCTCTTGTTCGATGAAATCCTGGATCACTGCGTCATTTACTGGCCCTTCTAGGCGCTGTTCTGCTATGATGATAACCTGTTCTAGCTCTGTTCCTTGGCTCTCGACCTCTGTAAACAACATGCATGCCTTATCTTGTACTGGTTGGAGCTATTGAGTTATTTCCATCACTTTGCTTTGGATCGTATGGATTTGTTACTGGGATGTGCGTTGCTCATGAGACCTCTTCATTTTGTTTACGACCAATAGGGCCTTTAGCTGCACCTGAAGTGTGTCTGCGTGCTACTTCGCTTCCTGGAGCTGCGGCTCCAGCGCCTATAACTTTGGGTTCTTAGTGAGGTTTTCATAGGTTTGAGCACTGCGGTTACTTAGTTTCTTGCACTTCAAGGCAAGAGATTTTAATCTATCGACTGCGCTACATGCAGTTTCTTCCCTTAGATCTCTTACATCTTGAGGGGTCTCGGGCACAGTGCAGAGCTCCAAGTCTGCTATGCACTGTTGGAGCTGCTGGATTACCTCTTCAAGTTCTGCCACCTACTATGGAACTTGTTCTTCAGCCTTTACTTTGACAACTGTCACAGAGTGAAGTGCTATGTTGACCATTTCCTTAATGTCGAGTTGCTCGACAAGAAACTGTTCCTTGCTTTACTGTAACTGTGCTTTTTCTTCCTCCCACTTCGCTTGTAGAGAAAGATTTTCCCGTTCTGCAGCATTGCGTTGGTCCTCAAGGTCTTTTGTACTTGCGCTAAAGCCTAGGTGGTTTGTGCTATTTCTTCCTGAGCTCATCGAAGGTGAGCTTCAACTTTATCAGCGATGCAGTGTAGTTGAGATGGCTCGTCATCTAGTTTTGGTGTTTCCAATGACGGAGGCGCAGTGGAAACTGCGCGATTGGACTGTAGTGCCTGCTATACTCCTTGAAATTCAACCTTGATCCTATTGAACACCTCCTCCTGATTAGCTTCTTGCTTCTCTGCTATCTCCAGCGAAGCATCATTCATGGATGCTACAATAATATCAAAGTCATCTGATGTGAGGGTAGTCTCAAATTTGGTTTTGGTGGCTTTCATTTTCTTTCGGGATGAGGGTTTCGGTGGGGAAACCTTCCTTTTCTTTGAGGGGTCCTCCTCGTCTCTAGGTGGTGTAACCTCACCTTTCTTCTATTAATATTTTGTGCCATCTATCTCTCTGCTATATCCTCCTTACTCTGCTGAGATGGAAGAAGTCTTCACAGAGGTATTGCTGACATGTTGGGCATCTTCGTTATTCTTTGTCTTGCTGTGTCCAAGGGTATTGTGCGTCGCTTCAGGATTGTCAATATCAAATATCTCCGTGGGGTCTGCTAGGATGAGGATGTCCGCTGACCATTCCTTGGTGATTTCCTCCAAATCCTCCTCCGTCAACTTGTAGTATGATTGCAGCTGTTGTTTGTGCTCATCAACGCATGCTGTGATATAGATGAAATGGCGATCCGCGCTGAATTTCATCAAGGGCTTGAAACTGTGGAGAGTGTTTAGGGTTATACGAGGCTCAAACTAGATAGATGTCTTCAGCTGGTTGTAATATGTGTGGAACACGTCATTTGACTGCCATTTCTTATTCATGTCATTTGGGTACCACAATGTACTAAACTTCACGTCTAGAGGTTCAAACGACTTGATGTATGGGAAGGTTGCACCTTTTGGCATCTCGCATGCGATGAAAGGACCAGTATGAGAATCCAACTGAAGTGGAACTCGTATCCTTGATCTTGTGCTTCCCTGCAGTCGAGTTCCAACTGGTTTGCCAGGTATTGCACCCAATTCATCTGAAGTCCTTATGCGCATTTCACTGTGAGGTCGACTATGAACCCTGTGACTTGGGTGGGTCGATTATTTCACATCAAATTTCCTGCGATCAATTGGCAGGTGAGGCACACTGCAACGCTTTGGATAGAAGCTACATTGTAGCCTCACGTTCCCTTCTCGACATCGCCGTAAGTGTCCTTAATATTCTGCGCAAGAGTGCGATCCATGGTTTTCCTGGGATATAAATCCTGTGGGTCAGGGCCTTGCATGCTTAGCCCTATGATCTGATTGATCAACGCCAGATCCACTGTGATGCGGCGGTGCAACCACAAATATCCGCCATGGTAGCAGGACAACAACAACTTGATGCATGCGTTCACTTCTTGGTGCCTGCCGAAGTGAGGAATCTTCATGACATTGAGTAGTGTGGACTGCGCGAGGTTCATGGTCCATGACTAGGGGACGATATTCAAGTTCTTTCCCTTGGTTCTGGTCAGATACTTGTGTGGGGTGAGCATGTTGTACAACTTCCTGTCGCCAAGGTTGAAGTCGCTAAAATTCAACACTGTGATCTTATCTTGGTCTGCACGCACTACGAGTATACCCTTCGGGAGGTACGGAGTGACCAAAGTGTACTCAAATTCTCTAGGCACACTGTCATGATTGATTGCGCCACTCAGAGATGGTAGATAGGTGGGTAGTATACTCAGAATTAGCTTGGCATTCGCGATATCGTCTCTGTGCTTAGTTCATTTTTCATCTACTGGCTAGGATGGACTGACTTGAGTAGTGGACGGAGAGGCCGACAGTCCTCTTGTCGAAGATGCTTATACACCTGTAGACACTCCTCTCTATGGCATGTCTCTTTCAATCATTAAGTCGAGGAGAACTTCCATTACTGATTCTTCAACTGCAGTGAGCTCGTTGGACATACGCGCTCGGGATTAAAATTATCGGGGTCACGATGATCTTGGATACAACACTAGAAAAAATAGCAATAGCGCAAGGATCACTGTATACAATTCGCTTAGTCTGCGGGATTCAAATTCTTAGTTAGCAAAAGTGTTCTCTGTGCATGGCACGACGGGATAAGTAGGCAACTTGGCAATTATTTTCTTGCAACGGTTATGAGCCTTCATTAACTCTTGTTCGCTCCATTATGGCGTGGTATAATAGTCTGATGACGAACCTTTATTGCCTTTCTTCCCGTTCGAAACATCGATCAAATGGTTATAATATCCTCAACAGCTATATTGCTTCGCCCTGGAAAAGTACCATGTGTCGCTATTCTGATATCCCGACGAAGCTCCAATTCTGCAAATTTTCTGTCTGCGAAGTTCCCTCTAGAATCTTCTATAACTTTTGAATCTTAGCCCTCTTTTTACGTAGATTTCTAGCCTTCTTTCCAGTGAGTTTTGTCTCAGTATGTATTTTTCCATTCTGATTCTTATCTTCTTTTAACATAGTCACTACGCGCTATTGAAATTCTTTCTTAGGATTTAGGGGAAATACCTCTTCTTTATCCGGAGTAAGTACTTCAGTCTTATGTGGGTCTTCTAGTGTTCTTGTAGCTTCGATATCAAGGTATCTAGTGTCAAATAGATTCGATCTGTTCTCCTGTTCTTTAATCAAGTATGCGATCCTTCTAGTCATGAAATCTTTTAACTCTTGTTTCTTTTGCTCCAATACTTCTTCTTCTTTCTTTTGTCTGGCTTGATCTCTGTCAATCTAAGGTTTTTCTATTAACATGGTAAACGGGGTGCTGTCCTCAATAAATTGAATAATCTAAAAATCTTCCTCTGTCGAAGTTCCATTGACGGTCATAGGTATTTGAGCGAGCCTTCCATACAGGTTTACCAGTTTTCCTCCGAATAACCCTATTCCTCCTAATGAGGGAGTCATAACAAGCCTCCCTATAGCTTCCCAAGTTCTTTCGGTCATGACATTCACCTGTGTTTCCTCATCTAGAACACAGTCAATGTCGAAGTCTCCTATTCTTGATTCGATGCTTTCTTTTCCTTTGAAGATCTCTGATAATCTGACATGTCGGTGGTCATTCAAGGTTTCCTTCATTTATAGCAATATTTTCTCTGATTCTTCCCAGGGTTCTGCTATAGCCTCTGGAGCCTCCTTAGGGTTTTCTTGATTCAAATTCATTCCTTCAAGCTTAACAATCATTCTGGGGAAATCCAATACTTCATGGTCCATAGCTTTGCAACAAAGACAACTAGGTCTTCTCACAGGGAATTCTTTAGCAAGATGTCCCGGTTTTATGCAACTGTAATAGAGGTTAATCCTCTCCTTCTATTAAATGATCCCCAACCTCTTATGTACTGTGCACTAGGATCATAGGAGCTAACCTGCAATAAATTCTTTCTGGGATCCTGCATCCATTCGTTAGTCCAAACATTCTTTCTATGCATAGGTATAACATATCTTTCACTATTCCTACCAGATCTACTCATATCAAACCTTTCATCTATTAATTCCCTAGTTTTCAAATTAGGACAAACTCTATGAAACATACCTAGATCCATACTCTAGAAATAAAAAATTCCACTTATCTTACTTCTATAGAGTAGAAAGCGTTCAGATCTACATTTTTTTACTATCTTTACCTTTATCAGAGCACAGAGCTTGCAGATCTTACCTCTTTTAATAAGAAATTCTCACTTTTACCTTTCTTAGAGCACAAAGCTTTCAAATCTTGCTTCTTTCCTTCAGATCTGACCTCTTTTCTTCAGATCAAGATTCTTTATTTTAGGTCCGACCCTTTTTTCTTCAGCACAAAGATTTATAGATCAAGTAGAACAGTGTGCACCAGGGAAAATATCTACGCACCAAGATTCCACAATTTTAGGATGAATCTTTGCACAGAGCTTCTTCTTTCTTAGTTCCCAATAATCATAGTTTCATTCCTGGCAACATAACCATTTGTTGGCACAGGGGTAGACCTAGGGTTCAATGCTACAACAATGCACCAACAAAGGCCTAACTACCGGCCCTTTCGGCAACACCTGCGAAGCAGATGAAGTCTCACTTGAGGTAGAGGTAGGGGTGGTTGCAAGACTCAAGTGTCTGCAACCTTAGCTGGGACACAAATTTGTGATTGTACTACTTAATAAAGCACTTAGCACTGTCAGTTCCTTAATATACAATCAATAATCACTTCGCTAATAAAATAGGGCTTCGCAACATTCACACTGCTTTAACGTACTTAAGCACTTAGCATCAATAGATAGGTCAGATATAGTAGATCAAGCACTAAGCACATTCATATGAATCAGATCTAATATTCTCACATATCATAAGCACAAAGCAGAAGTAGATCTATCTAAACATATCAATTCACTTAGCAAATAACATGTGAACACATCAAGACAAAGCACAAAGCACATAACACAATGTTTA
>ML778779.1:1381313-1396141 GCA_009831015.1 Picea engelmannii | reverse complement strand
GGTTTCTCGGGTTACAATCAGGTCCTAGTTCACTCGGATGACCAAGACAAGACCGCTTTCACCACACCATGGGGCACTTTGATGTATGTGAAAATGCCTTTTGTTCTGATGAACGCAGGAGCCACATTCCAGAGGGCGATGGATATCGCCTTCGTGGAAGAATCAGGTAAGTTTATTTTCATCTATTTAGATGATGTAACTGTGTTTTCCCGATCCGATGACGAACACTTGCGACACCTCAGACGAGTCTTCGAGAAATGTAGAAGGTTTGGTATTTCCTTAAATCCTAAGAAAATCCTTTTCGGGCTAGAGGAAGGCAAACTACTAGGACACATCATCTCCAAGGATGGAATCAAAATAGACCCCAGCAGAATCTAGGCCATACAAAAATTAGAACACCCAAGAAACCTCAAAGAACTATAGTCTTTTATCGAGAGAATAAACTTTCTACGAATATTCATTCCCAATCTGGCCGAGCTCAGTAGAAACATTACAAATATGATTAAAAAAGATGTAAAAATAAAATGGGACTCTGAGTCCAGATAGTCTTTCGAACAATTCAAACGAGCACTCACAGAGGCCCCTGTTTTGATCAGCCAGGATTTTACTAAGGATTTCTATCTCTTTTCTTTCACTTCCGAACATACTATAGCAGCGGTGTTACTGCAAAAGAACAATGAAGGGTATGAACAACCCATATCTTTCTTCAGTAAAGCATTGAGAGACGCCACTGTGAACTACAAGATAATGGAGAAACAAGCTTTTGCCTTGGTGAAAGCTATAAAATATTTTAGGGTCTACATTCTCCATTCCCACACCATAGCTTATGTTCCAAATGCGGTAGTAAAGGACATTTTGACACAGGAAAATACAGATGGAAGAAGGGGAAAATGGATTGCTGTCATTTTAGAATATGATATAGAGATTAAGCCTACAAAACTAATTAAGGGTCAAGGCCTAGCAAAATTAATGGCTGAATCAAACTTCCATGCTCTTGACATTAATTTTTTAGATGTGGTAGATGAACAGGCCGAGATGGCAAATCCAAGTGTGAGAGAGGTATTTCTCAACTCTCCATGGTACGCAGACCTTATATTCGTTTTGCAAAATCTACAAGCTCCCCCTGGTTTGACTAAGACTAAAGCTATATTTTTAAAGTTGAAAGCCTTAAAATTCTGTATTCTAGAAGGCAATTTGTATTGGAAAGACCCTGGAGGCATTCTGTTAAATTGTTTATTGAAAGGTGAAGCTGATAAAGTGTTACAAGAGTTTCATGCAGGAGAATGTGGTGGCCATATGAACTGGAATGCAGGAGAATGTGGTGGCCATCTGAACTGGAAGGTCACAGCCAACAAAATACTCAGAGATGGATTCTATTGGCCCACCCTGTTCGCTGATGTACATCATAAAGTGGCTGCATGTCATCAATGTCAGCTCTTTGAAGGAAAACGAAAACTCCTCCCTCTACCTCTGAAACCGATCTCAGTTGAGGCCCCTTTCCAGCAATGGGGACTAGACTTCATTGGAGAAATACATCCCCCTTCTTCAGGCCAGCACCGATGGATTCTCACTACCACCGATTATTTTACCAAATGGATCGAAGAAGTACCAAGCAGGCAAGCCACTGACTCTGTTATTATCAAATTCCTTGAAAATAATATTTTGTCTCGCTTTGGATGTCCTATAAATATTATAACTGATAATGCAGCTGCTTTTCGGTCGAAGAAGCTCATAGATTTCTGCAGCCAGTATCACATTGGTTTGGGGCATTCCACGGCCTACTACCCTCAGGGGAATGGGCTAGCGAAATCTTCAAACAAAACCTTAGTAAATATCATCAAGAAAACATTGCAGGAAAACAAGAAATCATGGCACAACAAGTTGGATTTCGCATTGTGGGATGACAGATTGACCACCAAAAGGTCAATTGGTATGTCACCATACCGGCTGGTCTATGGTACAGAGGTAGTTTTCCCCACTTCTTTAGGAGTCCCTATCATGAATTTGCTTCAAGATGTACAAGCTGAACCAAATGACTCATAGAGAAGGATCAACTAGATGATCCATTTGCAACAGTCTAGGGAGGACGTCTTCAACAAGACTAAGGTAATCCAAGAAAACATCAAGAAAATCTTTGACAAAAGAAACAAGGAAAATGATTTTGAGCTAGGAGATTTGGTGCTGAGATGGGATGCCAGAAACGAAGACAAGGGAAAGCATGGAAAATTTGACAGTCTGTGGACAGGACCGTACATGATCCAAGCTTTCAGGGGAAACAATGCTTTCTCGCTAAACAACGCTGATGGGACAGATCTGCCGGGAGGACCTGTGAATGGCAGAATGATGAAACGTTATGTGCCACCTCAATAGAGATTCGAGTTTTCACTCTCCATTTTACATACCATTTTAATTTTCACTTTTCACTTGCATTTTCTGAGTGAAGAACATTAGTCAGTTGGTTGAAGCCCGAAGAGAAGGCCCTAAGCTGCTGACCACTGTTTTTCCATTTTTTGAGAATAAAACCAACGAAGGCCACTAGGCAGAAATTTTCAGAATGACAGGAACCAAGATTCTTGGCACTTCACAGGGCAAGTACCATCCCCAGGTGGAGCCGTTGTTATCACCCTATAAGTTATAAGATCAACTGGTGATTGGGATATTATCTGTCTCTAGTGTTTTTGTTGACAAATGATTTTTCATTCTGCAAATAATTTGAAAAGAAAGAAAAAGAAAAAAGAAAAAAGAAAAGAAAAGGGAAAAGAAAAAAGAAAGAAAGAAAAAGAGGGCATAAAAGAATTGCAATAAAAGCCCCATGCAATAATAGTAACTTGGTCCATACCTTTCAAGCATGGACAAGTTCTTTTTAAATTTGAATGTTGATAGGGTAGTGAATGAATTTGGCTAAATAGTTTAATATTAGCCAAAGTGTCTAGGTTAGATTAGTGAATAAATATGGCCAGACTATCTAATCCTAGTCAGATAGCCCCAGGGTAGAGTATTTTCTTAACCCAATAGTCTAATCTGGGTTAACTGTCATAGGAAACTAGGTTAGAACATAGGTTAGTGGTACTGTTGCTTCATTTTAATAAAGCCATCTTGAGGTAAGTGTTGCACCATGTTTCAAATGCTTCCTCTTCTAGAACCAAATTGTAGGTGTCCCTGAACAATGTTCAAACACAGCTCAAAATGGAGAAGATTTCATCCTTCGCAAAGGACAATAGGATCAAAAATTTGGAGGAGCTGGTCCTCAAGATCGGTTATGATCCTTCGAATGTCAAAGCAGCAGAGGAAATGATAAAGAAGAAGAATGTTGATATAGCATCCTTGAGGAAACAACTGAATCTCCCACCCACAGAGGACTCGCAGGCGAAGGAGATAGCAGAGAAAGAAGGCGAGAAGGACGAAATGCTCAAGCTGCTCATGGAGTAGAATGCACAACTCAAAGAAATGGAAGTTGAGATGGAGAAATTATTAAAAGAGAAGGAGCAGCTGAAGCCAATGGAAGTCATTCCATTAAGTGCCATTCCGATTTCAGGAACAAGCACAACATCAGTGACAACAGTCCCATATGTAACTCCATTGACATCCCAAGAGAAGACAACGGACATGGCTAAATCCATGGAAAAGATGAACCTGCAGGAGACAGAGATCAGCATGCTTAAAAAGGAAGTTGAGAACCTTCAGGAACTCAAAACTTCCTTCCAAACCAGCCTCTCCAAGGAAAAGCAGGTAACAGAGCAGCTCAAGCAGGAGCTACAACAGCTCCGAAAGCAAACAGTGGCAGGGAAGACTTTGGCTGAGGTTAAAGAGAATGTATGGACAGACATCACTAAGTCCATAAATGAGATATGGCCCATGATGCAAATCATGTTTGAGAAGAATGAGTTGGTCCAAAGGAGCAAATAGGCCATTGAGAAGATCATAGTAGAATTGGGAGACATGCCAACACAGGAAAATGAGATCATCAAGTTCCTCAATTCTAAGACCAGGGAAGAGCTGGAAGAGCTGAAGATTGAAGACAGAATAGAGACCATCCTTGAGTTCAAAAGGGTTTTGACCAAGAGAGAATTAATGCTTCAATTGGAAGAAAAGTTTCAGGCCATGGAACTAGGGGTACAAAGATTCTTCAGCAAGATTGAAGCTCTCCAAAAGAAAGGTCTTCCTGGTCTGAAAGTGATCAATGATAAATTAATGACACTCCCAGACTACAAGAAGAGATTAGCCGAAGTGGCTAAGGACAGTTCAAAGTTTGTTGGCATACAAGGGAGCATCACCGGCAAAGCATTCATGGATTCCCTTCAGTGGGACATCAGTATCCAACACGAGATTTGATACATATTCCTCACCAAGCCTACATTCGCCAAGTATACAAAAATGGACGAAGTGTATCGAAGACTGCTCAAAGTCAACGTGCCTAGTCATCTCAGATGGGAGGAACTCTGTGATCTGATCGATTAGCAGATGAGATGTCCAGGTCCAGTCAGCTGTCCAGTCAGATGAGGTCGTGCAAAAGGTTTCATCAATGGTCTACCCAGAAATCAGCGTGCAGTTACACCAAGTCATCAAGCAATTCCTAGATTTAGGAAATTTGTTAAGTTAGTTAGGATAAAATTAGGTTTAGAACGTCCTGGTCATTAATGACAGGACCGTTTGTAATTTGAGTTATAAATACTTCACCTTTCGAAGTATTGGGGGTTGTTGATCTTCACACCCTGACGCTATTCAAACTGTAATATTTTTGAAGAGATCTTCCATTAATAAAAAGGAGGCACTTTTACAGTATTCTTGCGTGTATTCACTGGTGATGTTTTTTCTCTAAGTTGAATGTTATTCTCGCTTTGTTATCATACTTTTTTCTGAATCTAATCTTTAAGAGTAACGAACATTGCAGGATTTATCTCGTATACCCTGTTTCTGACTCGAAATATTTTAGTGTTTTTCTTCTGGTGTTTTCAATAAAGGAATTCTTAACTGCTTCTTTGTTGAAAGTATCTTTCTCATCTTTTATGCTAATCATCATTTAAGCTACTAAAGATCCAATGATTATATTATCTCCCCCTGTGAAAATTTTTCCTTTGTGTTTCTGGTTTTCATTTCATATTTATTAAGACACAGACCCCATAGCCCAATGGATGTGTATACTGTCTCAACCAATTTGAAAAAATGCTTTGACAACAAAACCAACCTATTTCTTTACCTAGCCAAATATTTAAAATTGGAAACATAGCTAAATCATATAGAGAGATCCCTCTCTGAAGTTGGAAGGGCTAGATCCCAGCTTCAAAAGTGGGTGGATAAAGTTACCTTTGTAGATTTCTTCTGTTTTCAACCTCTAGGAAATTTACCAAGTGCTAACAGGGCCCTTTATATTCTAAGGCATCTATGGTTACCTCACACATTGTTCCTTCGATTGACATGACAGTAACACCGTTGCAATCCTCTCTTGATCACACCCTCATTCTCGAGGGTGATGTATCCCTTATCCTTGTTACCCTACATCCTCTTCAACCTAGAATTGAAGAAGTGGTCGTACCAGTGCAATATCTAGTCAATCCTACTCTCCTTGTGGAGAGTGATGCATCCTTCGATCATGTCATCAACATTCCTGATCCTACACCTTCTGGACGAGAGAGAGTCTTTCTTTCACCAAGTCCTCTCCCTCCTGGTTTTGAGGAGATCAATTTTGACTGGGATAGTCCCATGGGGTATCCAATTCCCCCACCTATGAATTTTCCATTAAGAGACATTGTCTGATCTATCACAGAGACTATCTACTCAGTTAGTGCTTTATCCTCCTCGACTTCGAGAACTTTGGGTTTTCCCAAGCTTATGTTGGTTATTCGTAGAATACTGACATTCCATAGAAGGCCGATACGGGAACCTTGGCCTCCCCCATTACATATTGATTAGAACATCATAACAAGTCTGAGTTAATCATTTCCGACTCGTCTTAAAAAGAGAAAATATTGCTGAGTGATTTGTCCCTTTCATACTCGTTAAATCGGATTTGAAAGATCATGAGTCTTAGTTAAGCTCTTTTCTGACTCGTTATCAAAAAGTGGAAAGATCGTCGAGTGAACTTGTCTTTTTCACATTCGTAAATTGGTTTTGAAGAGACGTCTACTTGGCACAATTTTATCCCTTTTTCACACCAAGTAGACTAAAAGACATAAAAAATGACATTTTTTGGCATTAAGTTGTGATTGCATCTCATACCCCTGATTGTAGTATTGAGCATATAGTCGGTTCTCACTTTGCGTTATAAACCATTTATCTCAGCAGTTTTGCATTCTCAACCAAGCAGAGCCTTATTTATATCCTTCGCAATTTGACACCCTATACCTAGGAGGGAACATTCCCCTGAGTGTCCATCTCTTGCACACACTTCCATACATTGATCATAGGTACGTTCCACTGCTGGAACTAGTTTTGCTTACTTGTGACACTCATTTCCTCCTCTGTATCATAGCATTTGTTTTTTATGAAAAACAAAAAAGGACAGGCAGGAAGGGAGTATTATCTTATATCGGCAACAATCATGTCACCTTTGAATAGAGAACAAATTGATTTGATTCCATTCAACATAATTTTGGGTTTAGCATGGCCTTAGGAAGCTGAGCTCGTTACAAGAGTCTTCTCTACCGACTGGTTACTCTTATAGTCCCTACAAGGAACTTCAATGATGCCTCTTGCATCTCATGATTTTATCATTGGGTCTATGTTGTCGGGGTCCACCATATGTCTCTTTCTCTTGTTCAATGAAAGTATATCAACCTGTGTCAGCCTCTCCTTAGAACTCTTGACTTTGCATGTCGGCCATACCCATAGTTTGTCTCAGAATCACATGATACTTTAGTCCTATCATGCACCCTGTCCCTACTTCCATCATTGGTAGGTAACCTTGAACCTAACAGTCGACATTTCATCATTGGTCACTAACTGGGTGGTTTCCCTTGTGTTCGATGGCAAGACATATATTCACACATTGGGATTCATGCAGTGTCTTGGATGCCAATAGCCTTATTGGTGGTCTCCTCACCTTTGTCAGTATTTTTTCATCATTGGATGTTATTCAAAGGGTATTTTTAGTGTACCTCTTGCACTTGGGACACGCAAAATATGCACAGGGTCATTGGTTCGTGAAATTGTTCTTCGTCCAATTTCCACCAAATCATGAAGCTCCTACTTTCTACCCCATGCTGTCTGATGAGAGATGCCTTAATTCTCTCCTTTCAGCGGGTCTCTTTCCATCGACATCAACCCATTTATTTTGGAAACGAGGCCTAGAGTTTTATGAGTACCTTGAGGCTTGCAGTCATTAGTGGTAGGCTCTCTCGCCATCAATAGTTGGGAATACATGAATGTCTCTTGATCAATGGATTCTTCAGGTGATCGACACCGACTCCTTTATTCACACTTGTAAGAATGTACTCAGTGCCTTGATACCTACTTTCATTATCGGTAGGTTGTCTCACGTTTGTTAACTGTATACATCAATGACCGATAATCAAATGATGTCTCATTGTGTTCAACCTCAAATCCTTTATACACATGATGTAGACTTGCACCTTTGGCGGATTTTGTAGAAGACTTGAAGACATCACTATGTGGCCGCAACTTTCCTAAGTTTTTTCCTCCTTTTCATTTGGACCAGTACCTATACGACTTTAGTGATCATGGGAGACCTGATTGTACTCCATTGTATACATATATCTTCACTTTGGTTTTGAGACTGGTTCTACTGGGCCTTGTTCATGATTATGACAACTTTTTGGCATGTAACCGCATTTGTATTTTCCTATTCATGGCCACAAACACTTGTTTGGTATATTTTTCACATGGATCTGCAATGTATTTTGGAAGCCATGTATGATAAGTCAGTACAAAATGTAATGAGCGATCGAGTTCGTCTAGCTGGTTCTCTACCACTTCACTTCTGGGTTATTTATAATGTATTTTGGCCATCACAGATTCTGCTCTAACCTCACACATTAGGGGGCATCTGTTATAGAAAGAGTTGCCTCACCCTATGCAATCATGCAGAGAGGTCCTTATTCCATTCCCCCATGTAGACCTACTATCCCTGATTGATAAATCCAGAGACAAAAACAAAAAAATTTCCACTTCTACGCACCTTGAAAGCTACACATCAAGCGTATACGTTGGATGCTCCAATACAACCCGCGTACATCTAGATTTGTGCCAGAAAATCAAAATTAAATGTTGCGTTTCCATGTCACAATGGGAGATCTCTGATCCTTGGCCTTCCATATACTAGAAAAGTTCCAACGCGGTCGTTCAGTTGCATTTTGAAGGCTATAAAGAAGCCAATTCCGAGCTATGTAAGAGAGGAGAGAATTCAAATTTGAGAGAAAAGTTACTCTGGAGAAATTATTACTTCATTATTGAGTCTGCATCCCTTTGTCCTTTAAGTCTGAACAGAGTGTTCAACTCCCAAGCTCTTCCCTTATTTATGGAGAACCTCTTTGTCTCCCTTATATGAGCTTTCCTTTGGTGGAGGATTGAAGTGGTGGAGGCCTAGTTGGAAGGAGCTTGGTTTCTTGGTTCTGAACTGTGTCGACTAGGATGTCTATAATGTTTTCACTTCTGCTGATCATTTATTAATAGAAATACTCCTTTCCCATCCAATTGATATCTTCCAAATATATGTGTTATGATCAATGGGCATATTTGTTTTGTATATTGATGGATTATGCTATCTAATGTGCTAACTTGTTATATCATCACTATATGCTTTCTCTGCTTGTTTGTTGAGAACTTGTTGCAGGTATAAATCTTTGGGTCAAAGTGCTCAATGATGGACATAATCAAATGTTTGGATGAGGTAAGCCTCTTTCTTACTTCTCTTGCACATTAGTTTATATAGCATATGATGGAATTGAGTCGATTTCTAGAGTCATACCTGTCTGTTGTTGTTCACCCTAGCCATTGAGAGATTTTCCTCAGAACAAAGGTACTATCAAGCTCCCCATATACTAATAGATCCCCGAAAATGTATTTGACGCTAAGAAGGTATTGGGGGGATATCCCTTCAACCAACCTCACATGACCTCGTCTTTAACTCTGATGTAAGCGAAGTCACCTAACATCACCAATTACACAATGGATTTCACCACTCCCTTAGTCAGACAAATATGTGTTGGCAGCCCTACATGATTTTTTCTTTTTCAAGTGACAAATGACAATTCCTATAGCTGCCTACCCCTCATCCTGTAAATATTTCTATTTGAAGGTGACTATTCAGTGGTAAAAAGGATGTTTTGATTGTTCCTATTTATTTTTATCTTGCGTTTTCGTGCTTGATTCATGAATGAAAAAATGAATCAAGCATTAAAACTTAAAATTGTATTGCAATTCTATCTAAGGCGTGGTCTTTAAAAGGGTCAATGTGCTTACATATCTTTTCATGAATTTTGTTTTGCTTTGAGATTATCATATATCAATGAAATACTTGTTTTGATTTGCTCTTGGATTGTAAGCTTATATTTTGGATCCTTTGTAAATATACCAAGAATCGATTGGCTTTGGTTTACAAAAACATATCGATTTTTAACCTTTGCAAATCAAATATACCCATTACTTGTCATGGGAATTAAACACACCATGATCGTACCATGTACTTCGTTTTAGTTGGCAGTTTGAATTGACGAGCCTCTCATGACATATCAAGGTCTGGTGTTATGCTATGTATCCAAAATGTTCATCACCAGAAATGCTCGAATTTTGTGTCTGAAACCCTTGTGCTTATATTATGGTCGCGCTGGTGTGATTGCTAGTTTTTCTCCTTTGTTATCAGCTTAGACTTGTTTATGTTGTTGCTACCTCTTAAGCCCACAATTATTTCGAGTCACTACCCTTACCATATGATGAAACCCTTGATGTCCACTGTCATTCGAATTGATCCAAATGGCGCTCAGACTTTGTTTCTTTATGATGATGCGAGTGAAGATATGCAGAGCCAAGGTTGGGATTTGTTTATTAAGAATTTCCAGGGGTATAACTTGCAGGTGTTGAAATAATTCACCCTTACATTTGATGGATGTAGAGCTAAGGTGGGTGATATTCAGTTGGAGATCACCGAAGAATTTCTGTGTGAAGCAACATGACTCCCCCTCACTAGTCAAAAATGGTTTAAAAATTTGAAGTTGGACGAAGTACCCTGGAGTTTGTTCGTCACCTCCAAAAAAATTGAATGTTGTGACAAAGGTATTTCGGTCACCCTACTCAAGGTTAGATGGCATGGTTTATTAGCGGTTTTAAAACAATTTATTACTTGTGAAGGCCGTTATGGCCTAGTCTTCCTTTACCATGTGCGATTTCTCATGCATTTTATCGGCCTCCATTTAAATATGTCGTTTTACCTGCTAAGAAGTTTGTATAAAATGTCAAAGAGATTTAAGAAGAAGAACTTAGATTCTAGCATTTTTCATCATGGATTGATTAAATTACTATTGGTTCATCCTTTAGAAACCTTGAGTGATGATTGGGACTAGTTTCTAGTTCGAAATGGTTTTGTTACAGAGACTTCTGTAGAAACCCCTATGGTAGATAAACCTATGATAGAGAAACCTCGAGGGTTCTCAAGTGGCAAGACATATTTCTTGTATGAAAACCCTCGTGAAAGGGCATTTCCCGATCAGTCTTTGCGTGAGCAATAGGATGCTAGTTCTAAGGTTATTAAAACTCATGAGCATGAAAAAATTGTTTTCCCTAATCCTCCCGTAAAATCCAACAACAAAAACCCTCGCAAACAGTTAAAGAAAATTCAAGAAATAGGGCTTCATAATAAGAGGGTTGGCCGACTCATTTCAAGGAGTCTACGTAATAAATCCAAACCTCATGTGAGCTCGATCGATTCGATCGAGATCCATGAGGATTCAGACTCCAAGATTGAGAGGTTTCTGGCACAGGAAGATCCGAATTGTTTCGAACTAGATCAACCATTCAATTATGTGAATAGTCTCCCACAGTGTCTAAAAGACAACAAGAAATTTACAGGTATCAAGCTCGGTCAGAGGCCGACACTGGATAATAGTGGTGTTTTAGCACACAATTACATGCTTCCTCAACAGATTGCCCTTGTTGTACATTGCGAAGTTTGTTTACATTGGATAGGTCAGTACTACACAGAAATCCCCATCCTTCAAGAAAGGATCAAAGCTCTCGTGACTCAAAATGACTCATTGGCAAATGAAAACAGTGAGCTCAAGGTCAATGCACAAAGACAAACAAAGCGTTTGAAAAGGACAGACAATATCATTATAAAAAATGTTGATAGTGTCAAGGCCATGATCAATTTTGAGATATTGTGATTCGAATTTTGTTATTAGTTGAATGGTAAGATTGGTTTTTATCACAGTTATTCTTTTTGTTATTTTTCTAATCAATCTAGATCAATTTAGATTTTTGTTACCAATAATAAGATTGGCTATAGAATCGAGAGATTTTGTAGCCAAGTCAATTCTCATATAAAATTTAGGAATTGTTAGTTAATAAAATATTTGACTTGCTCATTTCATTTTTTCAGGATAGGATGTATCTGATGTTGATCGTATGGGATGGAGCATGCTGGACTTAGTCGATCAACTATCTTGTTTTTGCTTATTTTTGTAAATAGGAGAAAATTCTCATAAATTTTGAAGATTTAGTTTGATCTTGAGTGGCTCTAAGCCTTCTATATTTGTAACTTTTAGATCATTTTTGAGATATGATCCTATCTTAGAATATAGGAAGTCTAGCCTTTGTAAACTCTTTAAATACTCCATAATTTGTAATGGAAATCATCTTGGCTGAGGGCAGAAGATGGACGAGTGATTCTAAGATTTAATGAAACAACATATATGCATTTTGGCTTTAGCCTTTTGTTAATGATGTTTTCATTTATGTTTTGTTAATCCTAATACATTAATAGGTCTGATAGCTTTAGACTTAATGATCTATTATGTGCGGGATGTTTATATTAGAAATATCATCTATAATTTGCTGCTCAAAATATAAATGYTGTGATCATATCTCCAATTAGAATGATAGGATTTATCTTTGAATTTTAATCGAATGATGAAATGCATAGGTTACTTTCAGATTTATCTCGCTGTAATTATATACAATTATAAGATCACAGGGTTATGCTTGTKTTTCCTCCTCTGTCATTAAAACTTAAGCTTCCAATACGTGTTTTSAATTTATTTAGAACAATCATAAGGTTCATTGMARATTTCTCTCTTGGACATGGCATTTGGATGTTCTTCACTCGTGCAGAYGCTTGGATACACCTCACTAACTCACTGACAGGTTAGCCTCTTTGTTTTTTATTAATTTTGTCATTTACATATTAATGAAACCAGAATGTATGGTTCAACTTTTGACTACCCAAACGTCTGTGYTTCATAGTATATTCAATGTAAGAATTGTTAGATTTATAAAGGAAAACTAAAAAGTTTTAAATGTGCTTTCTTTATCCACTTCTTAATAGAAATAACTTTTGCATTTGATTTCGTAAGTTTTGATTAAAACTTGCAATTTGTAAATGATGTATATAAGTGATATTAGTATATTTTCTGCTTAAAATACCTACAATAGTCATGTTAGAACATATGTATATATATAATTTATAGTATTTAGTAATTAATTAGTTATTTATTTCTCTTATTTATTTCCATTTAGGATTTTAGATTGGCTAGAGGATCCATTAAACCCGTCAGAACGAGTTACACCAAATGGCTTGGGTTATTTAGACAACCCTGGACCAAACTCGTTCTTCCAGTTGACAGACAATCATTTTCACCTGTCAACAAATGGCGCTAGAAGGAGGGCCTTAATATAATTGATGGCATGTGGAAGTTGCAAGACTCCGCCCCCACACACTCGCTCCCCTATAGTAACACGTAGTCATTCTGACAACAACGTTACTTCTAAAACAACAACTACCTCAAACAAAAATCCCTAGATTCCCATTGAGCAGGTAACACCAAACCCTCAAGGGGATGACATACAAGAAATTGTTTGTCAGTCACTCTTAAGGACACATAGTGATTTGGCCCATATCAGAAAACCTGGTAGGCCACTAAATCAACCCTTAGATTTCTCTGATATCAGAGAACAACTTGAAGGCACTGGTCTTCTTTTAAACCCTTTAGGAGACGATACTATCAATCCTACTATTACACCTACTCTTTAAGCTGGTGGATATGGTATTCCACCTTCCCCACCTCATTCATCTCCATCCTCTTCAGAAGGAGAGTCATTTGACGAAGGAATTTCATCATCTAAACCATCTCAGCCTTCGACACCACCTACACCCATGGAAAACCAAAACAATCCTGCCAGACCATGGCTCGATCAAGATGTTGTGGTTGAACCTGGACCCCAACACCCTTCTAAGAAAATAGTTGAAGATCACATAAAGAAATTAATGCTGGCCATTAGACTCCAAAGTGTAGAACATGAAGATGCAGTATGTAGAATTTTTCCTTATATGTTTGAGGGCAATGCCTCTACATGGTATTTCTCCCAACAACCACAGACCATTGTATCTTGGGACAGATTCGAAACCTGTTTCTTAGATAAGTTCAGAGATGATAAATCTCTTGAATTCTTAGTTATGGAACTTTCTAGCTTAAAAATGAACCCTAAAGACAAAGTAAAACATTTTAACCAAAGGTTCCTCACGTTAAAAAACCAAATTCCCACTGATTCAATGCCCACAGAAAACCTTATTGTATCATATTACACTAAATCTCTACATAATAATATAACAATTTGGGTTAAAATATCTAAGAAGTCCATGTTACTGGAAGCCTTCGAGGAGGCAAGCCAAATCAAAAAAGATATTTTCAGCTTGAAAGATAATCTTAGTAATGAGGCAGAAATAACCCCATCTTCTAAGAAGAAAATAAAAATTCTTACTAGGCCTCCCCAAACCAAAACCCAATCATAAACTTCAGACTTAGAAAATTTACAGAAGGTTTTCCAAAAATTATCGAATCAAGTCGTAGACTTGAAGAGATCGGTCGAAGAAGCATCCTCAAGCAAAGTAAGTTTTAAGCCTCCTTTCAGAAAGCCTTTTCCCCCCAACCGGCCAAATCCGACCCCTGAAGGTCTAAATTTTGAAAGCTTACAATACGCTCTGCAAACTATCCTTGAAGCACATGATAACTTGGTCCCTCCTGAAAGTTCGGAATACATTGTCGAAGAAGAAGTACTTGAGAAGAGGAGTCATCTCCCAATATCTTCGGGCATTTCTCCAACAGTATTTTTCAAGAAAATTTTGAAACTGTCCATCCTTACAACACCAGAAGCAAAACATAGAGTAAACCCTCTTCCGAAATGAGTAATAATGTGCCCCCGAAACAATTGAAACAAGATGAAACAAAACAAAATTTAGCAGCCCCAGTTTTAGAGTATGATTTGATTGAAGACCTAAAAAAACTCAGGGCTAATATTTTTTTTTACGAACTTTTGAAATTCCCTCTTCTTCTCCAGAAAATGCTTCAGAACATCATAGAAAATAATAGAAACAACAATATGAACAGTAAGAAAATTGCAGAAATCAGTTCTAAAACAGCTCAAAAGATCCCTACTAAAATGACACCTGAAACCCCAGATAAAAGGGATCTCACTAAAAAAACTGTATTAAATGTAGATAAAGTAGTTTCAGGGACATCGGCTAAAAATCAACATAATTCTGTTGTTAATACTCACAAAAATATCCCCCCTTTCTTGTTAACTTTTGAATTTTTTAATAGAAATGTACATAATTGCATGGTAGATTCTGACACATCATCGAATGTGATGCCTTTATCCGTTTG
>ML778779.1:1307299-1331770 GCA_009831015.1 Picea engelmannii | reverse complement strand
TATAAAATCCTCATAATTTGATTATTTTTACAAAATAATGCCAAACATTTATAGTTGACATTTTAAAAATTAGTAATATTCGTCAAAGTTTCTACACTTTGAAAATAAATATGAATACTTAAAATTGTCCATGCCACTCATCATTAGTCAAATGAATGTTGAACCAGATTTTTCTAATTTTTTTTTTTGGCGGGATGGTGCATCTAATCCTGCAACCTCTTCCTAGGAGTTTCTGTAGTGTCTTGGCGATGAGAAGACCGGTTATGTAACCATTTCCTTTCACTTCAATTCATTTATACTATGTTCTACCCTTCCTATTTTTGCGTTGTTTTTAGCAGGTTGTAACTTTGCTTTAGTTTTAGGGGATGGGTTTCACGGATGGTTCATTTATTTCACATATTGCACCATTCTTTATTAATTCTCTTGGAAACTGTTTCACCCTCTCCCTTTGTCAGTTCTTTATTATACTATTTATGACATCTGGTCGTTTGGCTCCTTAGGTGGATTTTTTGTCATTATTCTCCTTGATCTCCCCATTTTCTGTTTCACCTTGATAGTTGGGCTTTTTTTTTAGTCCATTGATTTGGGGCTTAGTGTTTTTAGTGGATTAGGTGGCTCGACAATGGCCCTCCATCGATTGTCAACTCTAAATGTTGATGTTAATGACTTAATGAATGAGGCAGATGAAATTTTATGGCCGGAGGCGGGTCTAATTCATGACTATTCTGCCTCAGATGTGCATTTTGCCGGAGCTCTCCTTTGCTCTGAAGCATTCAGTATATGAGGACTGCTGACCTTGTGGAGATAGCGAAACCATACGTTCCTTCCCTGCTACTCTACCTGGTTTGGTGGATTCTCGACCTCAGGTTTCAAAAAATCGGTCTGAGATTTTTACAAAGCCGGTGATATCTGGTGGTGATATCTCTGGGGTGCAAGAAGCTTCAAAAAACTTGACTTCACTTGGAAGTGGTATTATAATAAAGTGGTTAAGAAAATGGTGCTCGGGTCAGGCGCGGGCTTGGAGGATACCTGCAGGTTATCTCTCTGTGCACTAGTGGGGAGGTTCGCCTATGGGAATTTGTGTAGAGAAAAAACTCCTGGGTTCCTATGTTAGGCTATAAACCTGAGTTGATTTACCTCACAAAAGGTTGGATGGGGATCATATGTCACTCACCAGAGGATGCAGAGACTCTGTGGATTTTAACCTTGAGACTGAGTATTTCTCTTTCCACCACTTCTGGATACTTTTACCCGGACTGCCTCTTTATCTTTGGAATGAGGGGTCACTAAAGGCTATTGGCAAGGCTCTTGGTAGTTTTATTATGGTAGATAAAGCAGTTTTTCTCTTGACTTTGTAGAAAGTGGGAAGGATTTTAGTAGAGATGGACATTAGCCGTGGCCTTCATGAATATTTAGAGATTGACTAGTGAGGTAGTCGCATATTACAACACCTAGAATATATGGGTATTTGTTACCCATGATTTTGGTCATATTTATGGTGTATTGATGATGGTGTACTCAGGCTCCTAATAAGAACTTTCTCCTGAGAAAAATGACGTTCATCTCTTCCCAGAAAACATATTTTTGAAGAGAGTTCGCAGGTTGCTTATATCCCAGGGTGCGAGAATGACCCATTCTCGCAGGCTGCCTTCAGCTAGGGTGTGAACTTCTCGCACTATGCTACATAGATAGGGTGCGAACTTGTTCTAAAGATTGAAAAAAGATGAAGTCTCGATGATTCTAGAAGGGAATCTTCTAGAGAATGGGTTGGCATTCGAATGGTTATCTTTTTTACTGGTTTCCATGATATTGTGGGATCATTCTTATCCAAGTAACCATCTCATACTCTCCTATATATTGATGGAATTCTCATGGAAAAGGTTAAGCAAGATTCATTGGAGAATTGGTGAAAGAATTGTGTGAAGGACCTAGCTTGAACAAGAGCTTGGAGACTCTAGCAAGTCTATCAAGAGGAATTGGATCTTCTTCATACAAAGATCGAGCAAGTGTGTGTGTGTGTTGGAACCAAGAGCCACCGAAAGGAAGCATGCGACATCAAGGCAATCAGGTTGTATCTTCTACTTTCAATTAATATGATATAGCAACATGTCCTTTTCCCATAAAGTCATTCTTACTTTATTGTGTAATTCCTTGATCATACACATAAGTTGAAGATTGAATATATTTTGCTATCTTCACTTTGGTTGGTTTGTGTTGTCTTGGTCTTGACCTCACGAGAGCATCGGAGCGAAGCGGGAGCAATAGAGACCCTAGGAAGCGATACAAAGGTATGTTACTTGTTCCTCCCTACTAGCTAATTCAATGGTCATAACTTAGGGAAAGAGTCATGTTCTGTCCTGTTTTGTTCTAGATCCAGGTGGATCTAGGGAGATCTGTTAGTGTCCGCACCTACCGATTAGTCCGATAACAAAATTGACGACTCCGCTTGGGATATAACCCGTTTTCTTTGTGGTTTTTGGTGTTTTTCCTTGGCCGTTTGCTCTTTCCTTACCTTTCTCCATTCATATCAATCTTCGAGTCTTCAGGATACCCTGATAGACCCTCTGGGTCCAGAAGCCCCTTCGATTTTTTTGTCTTTTTCCAAAAAATTTCTTAGTTTCAGACATTCTCGCACTGCACCCCACAGTGGCCTACGAGAATATATTGAGTTCGCACTCTTCTTTTAGGACCAATGCGAGGTTCTTGCACTCTTCTCAAAGCTAGCCTGCGAGAATGACCCATTCTCGCACTGTGTAACACTATTAGCCTGCGAACCCTCTTTTCAAAATTTTGGATTTAAGATTTTTGCATGTTCAGCTGCCCAGATCAGTATAGGTGCCTGAAAAGAGCTTCTTGGACCATTGGTTGATGTTTTCTTGTCTTCGTATTTTGTGCACGATTAGTCTTAGGAAATCAAAGGCTCTTCCTGTCCATTTTTTCTCGACTTTCGTTTCTTGACTTTTCTCGGCAAAGATATACTCTCTGATTTTGGAATCTGAGTGCTCGTTTGGTTAAGAACCGGTGATCGGTTTGAAATTTGGGATCCTGTGTCTTTATCATTTGCTCATTATTTGGAAGATCAATTTTCTCATGCAATTGAAAAGACTAGTTTGGTCTGCTTGTTATTTTTGTTTCCATTGAAAGATTGGTTTGGGTTTTTGTCTATTGGTTGTTCATTAGTTTTTGGTTTTCTTCACTCTCACCATCATGGTGTAGGTCCTTTTTGAAAAGTGAACAATGCTTTTCTTTCAAAATCATTTTCGAAAATATTGAAAATCAATTGTTGAAATTATTGAAAAAGAAACAATAGAGAATTGTTATTGTTGCATGATTCGTTGCAATTGCATTTTAAAGGAAATTGTGTATCGTAGTTCAAGATTGATCCGAAAAACTTCTCTTTCCCTCCCGTACATAGGATTCATTGAACGAGAATTGATATATTTCATTCATATCTATGCATCGTTGGGTTAGAGTCTCATACAACATCAGTTTCATCTCCGCTTCCTTTGAGTAACAACAACCCTTAATAATATTATGCAATTGTAAAATTTAACTAGTAACTCTTTTCTAGGGCTCTATTACACCAACATTTAGCTAGGCTAGCGCTTTGGAATAGGTAGAGAGATACACTCTCCAAAGCAAAAAACACACAATAGAATCTTGTGTTAAGGAGTGACAAATTCCATTTACAACATCTTGTCCTGGGAATCCCTTCTCACACAAGGGTCAAACACGAGGTCGCATTGATATTGATAGAGTTACTCACCTTGCTTTGTTGATATCGGTGTAGAGATTGCACGTATTATGGGGGTCACTTGGAGGTATACCCACAATGATGAGTGGAAGCCTCTTGAGTTGATTTCGGGCTAGATACCCCGCCCTTGCATGTGGATCGGACTGTCGACTGTCCCCCCAGGATTTATTGTTGTCGGTGGTAACCTTAGCAACCTATATTTCTAGGGTCTTACACAAGGTGACTGTGAAGGGGAAAGTCTTCACGGTACCTGGAATCGACGTTGGCCAAACTCACTCGGACTCCTTGGAGGGTATACCCACGATTATGTGTGGGAACTTGCACCAGGGTGTAAGTCCGTTAAGCAGGTCGTCAACGTAACTTTTCCACCCTAGCCAAGCCCCTTCTCATCTCGTTGTTGCGATGTTGGATTTCATCACCAACTAGTGACTTCGGAATTAGAAGGCCTTGTTTGCTTGGTATTGTTTCCTAGATTTTGTTTACTAGCGCGTGCTGTTTGTTTACCCAAGTTGACCATACGATTTTCTTCGTAAGTTTGTAACTCATTCATAATAGATCCTCCACGTCGTTCACATAGAATGCAGGGTTTATCTCCAGAGCATCTGGAAGGTTCTCAACCCCTGCCTACAATCTCACCTGAGGGATCTCCTTAGCAGAGTGAAGTCCAAGACGTTACCATGCCACAAGTGGAATGAATTGACTCTCTAGAACATTTCCGAATTACAAATAATCGAGAGGACTTTCGAATTCACCCCGATTCTGAGCGACAGTTTATGCGAGTGAATTCTTCCAGAGACTTAGTTGTTGTGTCTTCTGGATCACCGGTTGGACCCTTTCCAGGAATAGAAAGCCAAGATCCTTTTTGGTCTACGTGCATTTTTAGACGGGACCTTTTTGGTGTAGGATCAGGCGTTGAAACCATCATCTCACCTGTGATTTATGAAACCCCTAACCCAGAGACAATACCGTTTACTAATGCCTATTATTTTCCTGGTACGGACGCCCCGCGATCTGACCACGTCTTGACCATCCCTATAGAAATGGCCCATCACACAGATACTACAAGTATTCACACCGGTATTACCGCGGTTAGCCTTGCCCCCATCGGCACACCGCGTATGCCCAACGTCACCCCAACACTACCACCCAGATACCGTGTGTTGAATGCTTCCATTCCCACTCCTACGCAAACCCCATCTGGCTCTCTTGGTGGTCCCTCTTCTTTTGGGCACTCTCTTCCCGGTTTTATTCCAACACTCCCTCAATCTGCTTTTGGAGGACCATTCTCGTCCTCCACTGGCAGTCTCAATCCTAGTGGCACTATTCCATCATTCACACCAAATTACCAGATTCCCATTGGTGGAAAATTTCACCAAGGAGGTATGACTCAACCCCCTCTCAGTGGGAAAATTCCTATTGGAACGCAAATCCCAATTGGAACACAACCCCCAATTGGAACGCTGCCCTCAATTGGAACACCACCTCTGATAGGAGGATAGACCCCACCTTGTGGACACAACATACCTCCATCCTTGGCCCAGTATTGGAACCATTTGATACAACATACTCCTCCATCGACTGGGGGGCATCAACTTCTAGTTGCATCCGTGATACCCCCTAGTATAGGCCAACCATATCCCGGTACGTCGAATCCTATTTGGGGCTCAAATGCTCAAACTCACGTCCCTGTTCAAGGATACAATCCCATGAGCTACTATCCTCTCCAACGACCACCGAATCTGCCTGGGTCTTCACATTATATGCAAACTGCTTATGGTCATACTGGTTTGTCGACGGGGCTTCCTCCCCAAAGCCACCAGTACCTGCATGTGAATCGACAGTTACCCCTCTTGGCCACTTTGGATCTTCCAGATTTGTCAAGGATTTTAAATGATCCAATTCGTCACTCTCCCCAATGGCCTGCTATACCATCCAAGCTACCATCGGACATACCTAAATTCGATGGAAAAGCGGGAGAGGACCCGAACAATCACGTCATCAATTTTCACCTCTGGTGCTCATCCAACTTTTTGATGGATGACTCTATTCGTTTACGTCTTTTTGAACGAACCCTCACAGGTTCTGCTGCGAAGTGGTATATAGGATTACCACGATGTTTCTTCGCTGACTTCAACACCCTAGCTATGGCTTTCCTCACCCACTACCAATTACCAATCCGTTATGAAACGAGGACCGAGATTTTGAGTTCTTTCAAACAAAACAAAGCCACTCATATATCTGATCACATTCATGAGTGGCGACGGAGATGACGTCTCATCAAACTCAAACTCCTCGATCAGTTGCTAGCAGAGTGGTTCAAAAATTCATTTGTGAACGACATCATTCGTGACATCGCCATGGGTGGAGTGGTCATGGAAGAGCAGGCCATAAGTCATGCTCAATACCTTGACCTCGTTTACTCATAAACGGGTACCCTTTACGACTTACTACCTGACACACCTCATCCTTCCACTTCCGCCACTTCAACTACTCCAGCTGCTTCTCATGCAGCCGACGGTGTGATTGGCACTTTCCATGCCCAACCACATTCCGCCTCAAACACCAACCCCAAACCTGCTTCTTCTAATGTTCAAAATGCTCCATCTCCTTCCCTTCCCACCAACAAGACTTCTGAGGTAAATGCAGTTCAATCTACCCCAGGCGGTAAAAACAAATCCAAAAAGGGAAGGGGTAAGAATAAGGAAGAAAAAAATACTTCTCAAGCAGAGTGAACCAAAACTCCACCTGTTGACGATAAGGATAAGTGCAAACCTCGATACCTTTGTCTTATCTGTGGTGATGATCACTACACGAAGGATTGTCCATGACGCACCGAGGTCACTAAGTTCCTTCAAGGAGCCTCAAAACCACCTGCTTTGGCCATTTTGTCCCAACCCTTCCCGTCTAAATAATAGGCTCAATTGGTCACTCATGACCAACCCTCACCTTCTACTACATCCTATGTATTGATGTGTACTGGCGATTCAAAGCAGAACGACATTGCACTCACCACTCGAGACAAAGATTATTCTCCCTCTAAAGAGAAGGTTGATGACCTACCTCCTTCATTGGTAAAACCCTCTCCCACGACTCCACCTACCAACAATCCTCTTCATCTCGAATGACCGAGCTTCGACACAGTTCTTCGACCCCCCCCAAAGGGCGTCATTCGGAAATCAACTTTCAATCCTCATGCTCGTGCTCCCCAGAACTACAACATTGTTGAATATCTAGCCCAAGCACCTTCTGCGATGTCAGCCCTCGAAGTCCTTCAAAGTTGTCCCACACAACGGAAGGCACTGTTGAAAGCTATTGGTGGAATCGACCCGACGGATACAAATTTAATAATTTTTGACTTGGAAGATCACATTCCAAGGTTACCCCCTCAAGTCATGTTCCAGATCCAAGTGATTGTCTCTGACAAAAACATTTGCCGAACCGTTATCGACGAGGGTGCCTCGACGTGTGTCATGTCTCTTACTTGCTGGAAAGCCATTGGCTCTCCCTCTTTGAATGAATCCCAGAACACTCTCAAAGCCTTCAATGGCTCCGGTTTTAAGCCCTACAGTGTCCTTCCTTCGTTGCCCATCACGTTAGAAGGCAAAACGGTTCAAGTCGAAGTGGAAGTTTTTGACGCTCCCCTTGATTACAATCTTCTTCTTGGCCGCAGCTGGATCGATTCCATGTGCGTAGTTGTGTCGACCCTTTTTCGTGTGGTACGTTTCCCACATAAAGGGAAGGTAGTCACCGTCGACCAATTAGCCTTCTTTAACTCCGATACCCATACTGGCAATGTACCGTTCATCGCTAAAACCCCACCAGGTTATGAGAACGTCGGTGTAGGCATTCTCAAAGATTCTTCGTTAATGGGTACTTTCCCCATTCCCCCACCCGATGTTCCACGCTCGTCTTCAACATATTCTAGGAGTTCAAGGCTCAGGTAGAGAACCTGACAGGGAAGAAGATCAAGGTGATGAGGTCATATAATGGAGGAGAGTATACTTCCATTGACCTCAATGATCTTTGCAAGGAAGAAAGGATTAAGAGGGAGTTCCAGTAGATATCCACAATTAAGCAGATTGCGAAGATTCTCACCAATAATGTTTTTAGAGTGAAGTTTTGAATACTTCAGAGACAAGCTTGGCGTGATGTAGAATGTATCCCTCGCTGAGAGGGAGTGTTGATGTTTAAGCATCGAGAATAAATTCTCGAGATTGGTCATGCTGATTTGACCAAGGGAGGATGATGCATTCACTCATGGGGCTATGCTAGTGGTGAATGGCCTAGGATGTTGATGGTTCTCTAGTTAGTAGCATTGGGAAGACATTCTCCCAGATTGGTCATGCTAATTTGACCAAGGGAGAATGATACATTCACTCATAGGGATTTGCTAGTGGTGAATGGCCTAGGTGTAGTCTTTCTCCTTAATCATTCTGATTTGATAAGGAGTGATAAAGACTCGAGATGATAGATGCTTTCACATTTTTTTCTCAAGGATGAATTGATCTAAATTAATTAGATATGCATGTGAGGAAATATAATCATATACATAAATATAATATATAAATAATATATTTATAATATACTGTATAAAACTTGATTATTTATATAAATATATAAATAATCAATAATTAATGATCAATAATAAATTAATTAATGAAAAGACAATAATGGAAAAGACATGTCCATTAAATGAAAATGAACTACCGCCCAAGTATATATATACATCAAGCCCTCAATTGTAATCTTATATCACATATCATCTCATACAATATCTACTTACAATTGAGGTTTTCAATGTGTAATTATTCTATGATAACAAAGACCATAAGACAATAATGATCAGATCTGAAAATAGAAAATTTAACATGGTATCAAAGAAAGGTTAAAAGATTTCAGTGCCAGAGCTAGTATCATTCATTTTCAAAGCTAGTTAAAATCTTTCAGTGCCAAAGCTAGTAAAAGTCTTTTCCAGAGCTAGTTAGAAGCTTTCAGTGCCAGATTTGATAGATCTTCTTTAGAATTTTTTTTTTTGGCAATTGTAGGGTCGTGGTCATGAGTGAATTGTGCACACAAAGAAACCACCACTGTGTTTGCAAGCGGCCTATGCACACAGAGCGACCACATTCCATTTGGTTGCGATTTTCCTAATTACAAGGTGCGACCACCTTAAACACTATTTTCTCCTGGAAGAAATGGATCTTCTTCATGAAGAACAAGGATGAGTTCTTCAACAGATTCTAGGATTTCAGGGCTCAGGTAGAGAACCTGATAGGGAATAAGATCAAGGGGTTGAGGTCAAATAATGGAGGAGAGTATACTTCCATTGACCTCAGTGATTTCTGCAAGGAAGCAGGTATCAAGAGGGAGTTCTATTACATATCCATAGATGAGAAAATTTCAGACATTCTCACCAAGCCTCTTAATAGAGTGAAGTTTTTAATACTTTAGAGACAAGCTTGGTATGATGCAGAATGTCTCCCTCATTAAGAGGGAGTGTTGATGTTTAAGCATTGAGAAGACATTCTCTGAGATTGGTCATGCTGGTTTGACCAAGGGAGGATGATAAATTCACTCACGGGGATATGCTAGTGGTGAATGGCCCAAGATGTTGATAGTTCTCCAGTTAGCAGCATCAGGAAAACATTCTCCCAGATTGGTCATGTTGATTTGACCAAGGGAGAATGATACATTCACTCATGGGGATTTTCTAGTGGTGAATGGCCTAGGCGTAGTCTTTCTCCTTAGTCATGATGATTTGATAAGGAGTGATAAATACTCGAGATGCTATATGCTTTCACATTGCCTGCTACATGATGAAGTGTTCTAAATTAATTATACATGCATGTGAGGAAATATAATAATCAACTTAAATACAATATATTTATAATATAATGCACGAAGCTTGATTATTTATATAAATATATAAATAATCAATAATTAATAATTAATAATAAATAAATTAATGAAAAGAGAATAAATGAAAAGACATGTCCATTAAATGAAAAGGCACTACCACCCAAGTATATACATCGGGCCCTCAATTGTAATATTATATCTCGTATCATATTATACAATATATACTTACAATTGAGGTTTTAGTGTGTAATTATTCTATGATAACATTAATCATAAGAGAATAATTATCAGATTTGAAAATCAAAAAATTCAACACCAACTAGTGGTACAAACTACAAAACCTCTCCTTCCAGAACATTTGAAATTATTCCCCATGCAATATAATTTGGTTGTGAAAAACATTGATGAACTAAATTCACCTTTTATCCCACAAACTTAATGTTTGTGATTTTGGTTCATTTGTATCGTTGAACCTTTAAATTGTTTAATAATTTCAACATTTAAGAATGAACTTGTATTGAAATCGTTTTCTTTATTGGACAAGATACAAGGTCGCTAAGATGTAAATCCGATGAGTAATTGTCACAAGGTAACACTAGTTCTTTCACCAACACATCAAATAAGAAAGATATCAAAACCTTTCCTTCAATAGAATCATTTTCATCTACATTTATAAAAAGACTTATATCAATACAGTCTCCATGATTTGAACATCTAAAAAAAATCTAAATTCATATATAATATTTTTATTTTAAATTCATGTATAACATTATTTCTCCTTCCATACCTTATCTAATTAAGTTCAAATGTTTTTTTATAAGTAAGCATTGTATTACCTTCTATGAGTCTTCAAAAATATTACATAAAAAATGTGCAGAATGGGGTCGCCATAGATGGAAACTGACCCAAGTCCTTCCATAATTCAAGAGATAGCATTGTGTCCTTTTGAACAAAAATAAAAATTTCTAGACTGTAGTAAAGCTCATGTATGAACAAACCTAAGATTAAAAGGATAAACTAGACAAGAGACACTGATCATTATAGGAAGAGACCCCCCTAAAATTAAAAGAAACATGAATTTCATGGAGGAACTTGGTCCCCGAATGAAAGTTGAATCAAAGCATTCGTCAAAGTCCCTGACATGGCTAGACAAACTTTATCTATCTCAGTAGATAGTTGGTTGGAAAGTTGGTGAAGAATATGTGTGATTTTTGTGTCCATTTTCTCCAGTATAAATTTCATATCTTCCATCTCGTGAAACATCTTGAAAATGAGAAGAAGCATGTGCTCCAAAAACCCCCCTCCATTCGATTATGTAGCTGGAGACTGCTCTTCGAACTCAAAGTTTCATTGACGAGAGGACAATATCCCTCTATGGAAGAAACCTGGCTGATGAGAGCCTTAAAACCCAAGTAAAAGATGTCTTAGAGGAGGCGGGGAAAGACCTTCATCCCCATTCCATTCAATTCTGTATCCCCACACATATACCTCATTCACTGGCCGCATGGTAGGCACAGAGGTCACACGTGGATTCATAGGATCATTTGCTTGCAGGTCCTCGTGTCCAGAATGTGGCAACTCTATTGGATGGTGCATGGGAGCATGACGCTGGGAGCCATGATATCTTATTGACCTTCCTTGTTCCTAGACTCTTGACATGGCTTCAAATGAGGAATACATTCGTTGCTCATAAACATGAAAGGCCAATACTCATATACCTGTTGGATGTACTTGATCTGGATTTATGAGCGGAATGAAATGAAAACACTGATATTATAATATTAACACAGGGACACAATGAATAATAATAGAGATACAATAAAACTTGAATTCTATTAAATAAGAAATATGCTGAAACTATAAAATGCAGACTAAAACAAGCTTGCTAGAATGGTGGCATCTTATCTCTGAGAAGAGATGTGACGGCTACTCTCATTCGCACGAAGATGAGTACAATGAGGCTCTAAATCCTTTTTACTTCAAACATGAATTAAAAAACCTTATAGATCCAAAAACCTAACCATAGGAGATGAAGCACCAAAAGTCATGTGGGCCCCGTTGGGGTAAGTTGGTAGATCAACTCCCTAGGTTCGTAACTTTTGTATATGATCTTTGTTTTAAGTGCACGATAGCCCGTTGGAAAGGTATATCCGAGGAATACACATTATAACATCACACTTTGAATCCATCTATAGTTTGAATATGGAGTTCCCAAAAAATGTTGTTTAGGGCCTTAAAACAGACCCAAAAGTTTAGGACCCGAAAAGCTAGAAAATAACTACCAAGATGAAAATTGAAACTTCCAAGATGAAATATATATGTGAGCTAGTTGGAATAGGTGGGTGGCCACCGATATACACCTCGATAAATCCTCCCCCATTAGGAAGAAATGGTCTACATTACATTGAGTTCCCCTGTCACCCACAACCTTGGTGATGGTATAAGGTCCATATAGGAGTGGACGAAGCTTTCGATGGGGTCCCGTAAGGTGTTATTTCTACAAGTGAAACCAAAATTTATCTCCCACTTGAAACTTGTGTGGCACCCAGTGTTGATCACAACACTTCTTGTACTTGGCATTGGAGTTTGTAAAATATCTTAAAATTGTATGTTGTGCTGGATTCGTTCAATAAACCGGGTGGCTTTGACAACTTCGGTTTTCACATGGGATGATTCTCCCCACGTGGAAACAAGGAAAAATGCAACATCCATGGGACACAACGGTTGAAATCCCAACCCCACCTGAAAGGGGCTATGCTCAATTGAGCTATGTATGGATCTGTTGTAACTATGTTGAACATAAGGAAGACTCTCATCCCATGTGTATGGATGCTTGAAATTGTATATGCACAAAATATGCATGATCATCCTATTGACAACCTTAGTTTGGCCATCCATTTGGGGGTGGAAGGTTGTGGATTTGGTGAGCTTGGTGTCTAGATGTGACCAACCAAAATGTCTTGAGGAACCGAATTGCCTGATAGGAGACAATGGTTTGTTGTATCCAAAAATGTACCCAAACTCATTCAAATAAGATCTTGGTAGTGGCTTACGTTGTGATGCTCTTCTTGTAGACGACCATAATCACCATCTTGGAAAATCGATCAACAAACAGAAAAACAAAGTCATTTCCTTGCTTGGTTGAAGGAAGGCCCAACATTTACTCCATCTATATGGATTCCCAGGGCATGTCAGGAGTGGGAAGAGGGGTGTACATGCCTTGTTTATTAATGACTGATTTGGAAATGACACATGCCATGCAGGACTTGATATACTTTCTCACATCCTGTTTGAGTTTCGGCCAATAGAAATTTTGTTGCAACACTGCCACTATATTCTCTACGTCGAAGTGTCCTATCAACCGACTGTAGTGAGCTTCCCAAATCATCTTCGTGCACACACTTGATAGAACACAAAGATGGCCCAGATGGCATAATAACTTGTCCTGCAGATGAAAATCAATGACAACTGTGTTTGTGCCCAACATATAGTAAGTAGTGGTGAAGTCAATATCTCGCTCATAGAGTTGGGTCATGTTATCACATAATCTTGTATGCGAGGTGTTTTCCTACAAAGTGTCCCGTTCGGAGAAAAAGTGGCAAAGAATGGGTAAAAAACCCACTTATCTTAAGTCGGGGGAGCATAAGCGCTCTAGATTATGCAGTGCCCAGATCTTGGTGGTCAGAATATGCGTGCCCAGATCTTCAGTCCAGATTCAAGTCCGGACCCCCCCATCGTTCTACCTTTAATGGGTGGGGGGGGTCCGATATGACAGTTTTCTTGTGTGCATATTTGAAGGGTCAGGCAAGCTTCGCCCAAATCTATGGTTGAGGTCCCATTTTGGACCCCCCCTGTCATTCTACCTTTAATGATGGGGGAGGGGGTTCCGACATGGGCGGTTTTATAGTGTGGGCCCCTTTTCTATCATGGAGCCTCCTCCTTGCATCGCCCCCCTCCTATTTCCACCTATGTTCCACTAGGCCTCCTATCCACTAGTCACATCACTCGTTTCCCCCTTGTCTCATTAGGACACACTCGCCTTCCAATCACCCTCATGGCATATCATTTTTCGTTTCACTCCCTCTTGTCTTCCCACCCCTGTCCCTCTCCCTATAATGTCGTCCCATCATAGGAGACATATTCCCCTTCGACAAATCACATCCCACCACTGTATCTCCATGGCCCCCACAAGATCTGCCACATTCGTCCTCTGGCCTCTCCTCGTCTCACTTCCACATCTAATATGCCAAATCATCCCTGTTTGGTCACCGCTCATCCATCGCTCCCTGTCAGGTGCCCCAGTTATTGCATTTGGCTCCATGTCTTACAATGAATACGTTTAGCAGATTGAGGTGGCAGCATGAGAAGCCTCCATGTCCCAAAGGTGCAGAGTTTACCGGGGCCATTTTTGATCCCAAGGAAGCAGTTATTGAAACGGTTGGTGGTGGGTGGACATCGTTTCCACCATAAATAGAAATTCCAGGAGAGGACTGTCATCTTGTCAACTCCTTCCAGGCTCGTTCTGGAACACGGTGGCATCTGACCGAAGTGCACGATGGTCCAGAGACTGCATTCACAGTTTGCTAGTAAACATGCAGACGTAATGCCTTCAATGCAGTAGCTCGAAGCTCCTGCTAGGCTTTGCTCCAAGTATATGAAGGTTTTTTTTTTTTCCATTTTGACGGGGGATCGATGGTTGAGCTATGCTCCCGAATTGTAAAGCTTTAATGAAATTTCTGGTTCTCTGGTTATGAGTTGTATCTGAGACCTCCTGTTTAATTAAAGTTAGCTTCTCTCCATCTCTTTGTAAGCTTTGTTTTAAGACACTCGGAATTGGTAGGTCCAGTCGAGGGTGATTATGTTGTGTGATGTATGTTTTATCATGATAGTGTTTTCACTAGTTTTAAATCAATCTCCTGTGTCTTTTTCTTCCTCTTACCATGAGTAGCTCATTGAAAGATTCAAGCGAGTTGTTACAATAGCCACCCTGATGCAGGTATGATCACTGTGTTACTGTAACGGTGTCATCCTAGCACATTTCAATGTTTTTTCTTTCTTCTACGGACTGTTGGAAGTTTGATGCCTGCAACAGACCTTTGCAGTTTCTCTATAAAGTCTTCCTCCTACTCACCCTTATTACAACTTACTGAATAAAGTTAGATCAAGATCTCACCTGCTTTTTCATAGCCTGGACCAGGATTCTGAGTTAAAATGACATTCTTCTGGGTCTGCATCCATTTGATTACCCTTTTATATACCAACCATGACATAAAACTGATGGGCATCAGGCTCTTCTCCTGCCACAATCCAGGAGTGACTTCTGACGCTAACATTTTCTGGTGCCATTGCCGGGGACGAAGATGAGATTTTCCTTGGAACTGAATGACATTGAGCCTTTGATTCTAAAGGTGCATGAGGCATTAGAGCCCTTGAAGTTTTCTACTGTGCACCTGGTGACTCCATTGTGACGACTCCACTGTGGAAAACCTACTGTTTCAGTTGTGGCTTCCAGAGGCAGACACACACGGTCTACTCCAAAGCTTCCTTTAGTAACACCTGAAGTCGATCCAGAGAATCTTATCAAAAATGGAAATTCCCTCAAGGAAGGAACTTATACTACTTAACTAGGTATTTTTGATAGTTCTCGTTGCCCTCTGTTAGAAACTCCCATTCTTGCTTCTCAGTTTCCTAGCAGACCCTTTACTAAAGTTTCATGTTTCCTGAATTTTGGGAGTGTTCCTGCTGAGTTTCCTTCCCCTGGTCTTGCATTGGAGGGAGAAACTCTTGTCACTCCTATATCCCCTGACATCACAACCTGGTCTAGACCCAAGAACTTAGGAGATTTTCCTACCTCAGGATTTAACACCCCTCCTCCGGTTACTGTTGTTGCTGCGGTGTTAACCCAACCCTCTGCTCCTTTAAGCCCTGTAGCCTTTTCTTCAAATCCTCTTCTGTTCCCTTTTCCTCCCGCGAGTTCATCTCCTCTCTCCCCTATTTGATCCCCGTCTCCTCGTAATTCTCCTCCACCTAATTTCCCTATGGAAGGATCCAATCCCCCTGGTAATAGAATGGATACCATAATGACTGCTAGATATTCCCCTCTAGTCCTACTTCAGCTAGTCAATCCTCTCCCTGCTGGAGATTACTTGAAATATATGCCTAAATTCACTGGAGAGGAAGACATAACTACTGAAGAGCACCTTGATGCCTTCTACAGTTATGCGGACAACCTGAACATTGAAAATGAAGATGTCTGGATGAGAGTCTTTTTCTAGAGCCTTGACGGTGAGGTTAGGAAATGGTTTAGGAGACTGACGCCTGGATCTATTCTTGGGATTGAGGCTATGGATAACGCCTTCTTGAGACAATGGGGAGATAAAAAAGATTTCATGTATTACATGATAGAATTTGGGTCCTTGAAGAAGAAGGATGGAGAGTCTGTCTCTGACTTCTCCAAAAGATTCAATAAGATGTACAATAAGATCCCTGCTGAGATCAAACCCTCAGAAGCCTCTGCCAAAATCACTTATGCTAGTTCTTTTGACCTTGATTTTTGCTTCTTACTTAGAGAAAGAAGAGCCACTTCCCTGGAAGTAGAATCAAATGTGTTGGTAGTTAACATGATCATAAGTAAATATGACAAAGATGGAGGAAGAGGGAAATCTGAGGCATCAACCTCTGGTTCTTCTACAGCTCACCCTCAGGTGGATGAATTGACAAAGATGGTGAAGACTCTATCTGTATAAATGGAGAAAATAAAAATGGAGGGGAAACAAACATACAAAAATCCTCAAAACATCGACAACAGAGGCAACTTCAGGAGGCCTAACAACAATGTTCCTCAGATTATGCCAAGGGAACAAAGGAACAAATATAGGGATGATAAAATGATTTAGACCCGCCTCCAGAATAACCTTGTCACTGATGAAGAGAGGGAAGAAGAGGAGCTTGACCCTAAAATTCATTGTATTGAAGACACCTCCCCTTTTCCCCATTTGAATGAATCTGCAAATGAAGAATCCCTTATGAAAAGTCAAATAAATGAGTTGAGTAAAAGGGAGAAAGCCCATCATATCAGTTCTAACAAATACAATCTCAGATCAAAGAAGAAATAAGAGAAGGTTGATCAACCCCTCATAGTAGAAAAACCTGCTAAGCCTGAAGAAAACACTGCCCGTGAAAAGAAAACTTAGAACCTCTCGCCAACAGCCAAAGACCCCATCTCATAGGTAAGGGAAATTCCTAAGCCTCCTTCCTACTTTAGTTTCGAGCACGAAATTCAAAAGATCAGAATTCTCGTACCCCTCTAAGAACTTGTTAAAAATGAAGAGTTCAAAAGGTCCCTCTCCAAACTGTTGTTGTCCGAGCCACCTCAACTTACCATAGACTCAATAAATCTCCAAGATGAAAAGCCAACAGTCATCCTAGGTCCCATGGTAGAATACATATATGATTCATCCCCTCCCTTCTACACATCCCTGAACATACATGATAAGGTGTTGGATAACTGCTTGATGGATTCAGGGGCTTCCCATAACCTCATGCCCAAAACAATCATGGAATAATTGGGACTAGAAGTGACCAAGGCCTATCATGATTTGTACTCTTTTGATTCAAGGAGGGTGCAATGTCTTGGAGTCATCAAAGACCTGGGGGTGTATTTATTTCAGCTGCCAATGAAGAGTGTGGCCATGGACATTGTGGTAGCTAATGTTCCCCCCAAGTTTGGCATGTTGTTGTCAATATCTTCGATTAAAAATCTTGGAAGAACATTACAAATGGACCTCACATATGCCACTATTCCAATTTTTGGAGGAGAACACAGAAGATTGTACATAGAAGCTCAGTTGGCTTACATTGTCAGTGACAAAGAAGACCCCACTAACCATTCTATCTATGCACTTGACATGGATTTGGGGTCTAGTTTGTTACATCTTACTGATGCTCATGAAGTCCCTCTTGAAATTAGAAAGCAACCCTTGTCTGATAAGGAAATACCTCCTCCAAATATCTCTGTGTGGAAGATGTTCTTCGATGGAGCCTCTTCTAGTGAAGGAGTTGGTGCCAGAGTGGTTTTTGTATCGCCTTGTCAGGAAACCTAATCCCTGTCATACAAGATAGAGTTAGAAACCACCAATAATGTAGCAGAATATGAAGCTATTGTTTTAGGTTTAAGGGCTACAAAAAGGATGGGAATTAAAGAGGTAGCAGTGTTCAGAGATGCTGAGTTGATAGTCCAGCAGGTCATAAATGATTATCAATCTAAACATCCTCGACTCAGAAGTTACAAAAATGAGCTGTGGGACCTGATTGATAATTTCTTCTCAGCTTTCAACATTTATTTTATTCCAAGAGAAGAAAATACTTTGGCTGATTCCCTATTTGTCTCAGCTAGCCAGTTTAGGATACCTCTGCCACCTAGGATCAAATATGATGTTGAGATAAGATATATGCCATCTGTACCGGAAAATATCAGACATTGGAAGGTGTTCGAGGATGATATTGAAATCAAAAAATTCCTCAATTTTTTTGATAAGTTCTTTGCATTGCACATTGATCAAGATCTTGATCCCAAAGGTGATCTGCACCCTAAGGTATTTTTAAATAAATATGCTAATTACCATATTGTTCAGTTGCCTAGAAATCACATTCCAAAGGGACTGGTTCCTTTAGAAAGTTTGTTTGATGGGAATGATGTGGTAGAGAAGGGTGAGGTTTCAAATGGGGATGTTGATGTAACTAAATGCAATATTGGCCCAAAGGAGGATCCTAAGTTCATCAAGTTGTCAAGCAACCTGTCAAAGGGGCAGAGAGCCAAATATGTTGAGTTATTAAAATAATTTGCTGATGTGTTCTCCTGGACCTATGAAGACCTCAAGACATATGACACAACTGCCATGGAACATAAGATCCCACTGAAAGAAGAAGCTAAGCCATTCAGGAAGAAGTTAAGACAGATTAATCCAATGTTGTTGCCTGTCATGGAGAAAGAATTAAAGAAGTTGTTGGATGCTCAAATCATAGTCCCTTTGAGATATTCTGAGTGGGTGGATAATCTGGTGCCAGTAAGAAAGAAGAGTGGAGAAATCAGACTTTGTGTTGATTTCAGGAACCTGAACAAAAGCACCAGAAAGGACAATTACTCCCTACCTAAGATGGAGCACATATTGCAGAGGGTAACTGGTGCATCCAGGATATCCGTGATTGATGGTTTTTCTGGCTATAATCAGATATTAGTCATGCCTAAGGATAGAGAAAAAACACCCTTCACCACTCCTTGGGGCACATTCATGTATGCCAAAAAACCTTTTGGATTAATGAATGCAGGAGTAACATTTCAGTGAGCCATGGGCATAGCCTTCATTGGGGAGAAATATTAGTTCGTGGTGATCTATCTAGATGAAATCACTGTCTTCTCCAGATCAAATAAAGAGCACTGTTGTCACTTAAGGAAGGTTTTCTTGAAATGAAGAAGGTTTGTATTTTCCTTAAACCCCAAGAAATCTTTGTTTGATATGGAGGAGGGGAAGTTGTTAGGCCATATAGTATCAGCAGAGGGAGTGAGAATTGATCCCAGCAAGGTGAAGGCAATTCATACCCCGTCACTTCCCAGATCCAAGAAAGAGGTCTAGTCTTTCCTGGGTAAACTTAATTTTCTGAGGATATTTGTCTCAAATTTTGCTGAGTTGGTGAAGCACATCACAACCATGCTCAGAAAGGGAAATGAAGTAAAATGGACTACTAAACCCAGGGAATCCTTTGTCCAAATAAAAAAAGATTTGATTGAGGCACCTGTGTTGATCAGTCCTGATTATTGCAAGGATTTCCTATTTTTTTCTTTTGCTTCTTTTGATATAGTAGGAGTCGTTCTATTACAGAAGAATGTTGAAGGGCCAGAGAAGCCCATTTCATTTTTCAACAGGGCATTAAGAGATACAGAGGTCAAATACGACATCATGGAGAAGCAAGCCTATGCCTTGGTCAAGGCCCTTAAAGCATTCAAAGTCTATATTCTTCATTCAAAAACCATTGCATATGTTCCTTCATCTTCTGTGAAGGACATTATTGTTCATCCTAACATAGACGGGAAAATAAGCAAGTGGATTACCAAGATCCTTGAGTTTGACCTAGATATTAAGCCAACCAAGTTGGTTAAAGGGAAGGGCTTAGCCAAGATGCCGGCCGAATCAAATTGCAAAGCCTTGGGGGTTAAATTAATCGATGGTTGCTCAAGAAATCAACAGGCCAAATTGTCTAATGGCAATCCTCAAGACAATCCTCCACTAGCAGAGTGCACCTAGTATAGAGATTTCATATATTTTTCTGCTAGAATTGAAGCCCCCTGATAAAATAGGGAAGAGTAAGGAAAGAGCTTTAAAGCTCAAAGCATTCAAATATTGCCTTATTGACGAAGTCTTGTACTGGAGAGACCCTCTAGGGATGTTTTTGAGGTGTCTAAACCCACAGGAGGCCAAGAAAGTGACATTTGACTTCCATAGCAACCTCTGTGAGGGACACCACTTTTGGAAGACCATGACCCACAAGATTCTAAGGGATTTGTACTATTGGCCCACCTTATTCACTGATGTCTGCAGAGAGGTGAGAGACTGCATCAAATGCCAAGGGTTCTCAGGAAAGAAGCATCTCAAATATCTGCCACTAAAACCTGTAGTAGATGCAACACCCTTTCAACAATGGGGGTTGGACTTCATTGGAGAGATTCATCCTTCCTCAAGCAACCAACATAGATGGATCCTGACTGCAACTGACTATTTTACTAAGTGGATAGAAGCTATCCCCACCAGGAGTGCTTCACACAAGGTTATCATCAGCTTCCTGGAGGATATCATAGCAAGGTTTGTATGCCCCAGTAAAATTGTCACTGATAATGTTGCATCTTTCAGGTCTGAGCCTCTGGTGAGGTTCTGTGAGAAGTTTGAGATTTCACTAGTTCATTCCACTCTGTATTATCCATAAGGAAATGTACTGGCAGAGTCTTCTAATAAAAGACCGATGAATCTCATTAAAATATAGTTGGAAGATAATAAGAAGGCCTGGGACTCAAAACTCAAATTCGCTCTGTGGGATGACCGAGTGACAACCAATAAATCCATGGGTACCTCCCCTTTTCAACTTGTTTATGGGATAGAAGCTGTTTTTCCCACTCAACTGGCTCTACATGTAGCAAAATTATTTCAAGATTACGAAGGAGAGCCAGATCATATGGTCAGAATATTCCATCAAATGGTGGAAGTGCAGTAGACCAGGGAGCAAGTAATGAACATGGATAAGAATCATTAGCAGAAGATCAAGCAGGCCTTTGATAGGAGGGTCAAGAAAGAGGATTTCCAACTGGGAGATCTGGTATTTAAATAGGATGCTCCCAAGTAGGACAAGGGAAAACATGGCAAATTCGAAGCCCTATGGATCGGGCCCTTCAAGGTCACTGGAGTGTTTTCAAATAATACCTACAGGTTGCAGGATTTGGGGGGCGAAGAAGTTTTCAATGGCCCTATGAATGGGCATTTTCTGAAAAAATGTTTCTTTTGAGCCACACATGGCTCCTTTTTGTTTTTAAATATTGTTTTTTAGTTTATCTTTCATTTTTAATAATGACTACATAGCCCAACAACAGGGCACTGAATCTGCAAAATAGTTCTTGGCGTCTTGTAGGGAGAAATCCATCCCCCATGGAGCCTAATATTAGCACATAATCTTGTATGCGAGGTGTTTTCCTACAAAGTGTCCCCTTCGGCGAAAAAGTGGCAAAGAATGGGTCAAAAACCCACTTATCCTAAGTCGGGGGTGCATAAGTGCTCTGGATTATGCAGCACACAAATCTGGGTGGTCAGAATATGCATGCTTAGATCTTCGGTCCAGATTCAATTCTGGACCCCCCCTGTCGTTCTACCTTTAATGGGTGGGGGGAGGTCCGATATGACAGTTTTCCCGTGCGTGGATTTGAAGGGTTAGGCGAGCCGGGCCTAGATCTACGGTTGAGGTACCATTTCGGACCCCCCTGCCGTTCTACCTTTAATGATGGGGGGAGTCCAACATGGGAGGTTTTCTAGTGTGGGCCCCTTTTCTATCATTTCACATCCTCCTTGCGTCACCCCCCTCCTCTTGCCACCTATGTTCCACTAGGCCTCCTGTCCACCAGTCACATCACTCATTTCCCCCTTGTCTCGTTAGGACACACTCGCCTTCCACTCACCCTCGTGGAATATCATTTTCCATTTTTCTCCCTCTTGTCTTCCCACACCTGTCCCTCTCCCTATCACATCATCCCATCATAGGAGATGTGTTCCCCTTCAAAAAATCACATCCCACCACCGTATCTCCGTGGCCCCAACAAGATCTGCCACATTCATCCTCTGGCCTCTCGTCATCTCACTTCCACATATAATATGCCAAATCATCCCTGTCTGCTCACCGCTCCCCATCAGGTGCCCCAGTTATCGTGTCTGCCTCCACGTCTTACCATGAATCCGTTTAGCAGATCGAGGTGGAAGCATGAGAAGCCTCTATATCCCAAAGGCGCAGAGTTGATCGGGGTCGTTTCAGATCCCAAGGAAGTAGTTATTGAAACGGTTGGTGGTGGGTGGACATCATTTCCACCATAAATGGAAAGTCCAGGAGAGGAATGTTAGATTATCAACTCCTTCCAGGCTAGTTCTAGAACACAGTGGCATCTGACCGAAGTGCACGATGGCCCAGAGACTGCATGCACAGTCTGCCAGTAAACATGCAGACGTAATGCCTTCATTGCAGTAACTCGAAGCTCCTGCTGGGCTTTGCTCCAATTATATGAAGGTTTTTTTTTTTCCATTTTGATGGGGGATCGATGGTTGAGCTATGCTCCCGAATCGTAAAGATTTAATGAAATTTCTAGTTCTCTGGTTATGAGTTGTATCTGAGACCTCCTATTTAATGAAAGTAAGCTTCTCTCCATCTCTCTGTAAGCTTTGTTTTAAGACACTCGAAATTGGCAGGTCCAGTCAAGGGAGATTATGTTGTGTGATATATGTTTGATCATGACAGTGTTTTCACCAGTTTTAAATCAATCTCCTATGTATTTTTCTTCCTCTTACCCTGACTATCGCATTGAAATATTCAAGAGAGCTGTTACAATAGACACCGTGATGCTGGTATGATCACTGTGTTACTGTAACTGTGTGATCCTGGCACATTTCAGTGTTTTTTCTTTCTTCTACGGGCTGTTGGAAGTTTGATGCCTACAACAGACCTTTGCAGTTTCTCTCTGAAGTCTTCCTCCTACTCACCCTTATTACAACTTACTGATTGAAGTTAGATCAAGACCTCACCTACTTGTGCATAGCCTGGCCCAGGATTCTAAGTTAAAATGATATTCTTCTAGGTTTGCAGCCATTCGATCACCCTTTTATATACCAATCGTGACATAAAAATGATGGGCATTAGGCTCTGCTCCTGCCGCAATCCAGGAGTGACTTATGACGCTAACAGGTCCATCCGGAGGTCTCATTTCTGAAGGAGTGTAGCACTGTGGTTAGTGCAGAAACTGAAGGTTGACTGAGGCCATCAACTATGTAGTTGATGATCATTGTCTTATACTTGATGTTGAGATGGAACTATTGCAAGTATGTGGACCACTTATGATGGTGGTCCTTCTACAATTTTCCTTGTGTCTACATGAACTGTAGAGGCTTATGATCAATGTGGATGAATGTCTCCTTCCTGAGAATGTAATTCCTCCACTGACGGTAGGATTTTACATTGGAGTACATTTCTTTGTCGTAGGTGGGGTACCTACGAACAATATCTGATAGTTCTCACTATGATAGGCTACATGATGTCCATGATGAGTGATAAGTGCACCCACAACATAGTTTGAAGCATCTATCTCAATATCAAACGACTACTGCAGGTAGGGTAATGAGAGCACCGATGCTAAATATAATAACTACTTCAAATCATCGAACACTTTCTATTGCGATTGGCCCCAAATGAACTTTTTCTTGCCACTACCCCTTGTCACTTAGGTAAGGGCACATGAAATGTGGGAGAATCCCAACACGAACTTGCGATACAAATTTGCAAGGCCTAAGAAGCTCCAAAGCTTAGTGAGTGTGGTCAGGGTTGGCCAGTCATGGATGACCTAAAGTTTGGCTGGATTGACATGCACCCCATGCTCATCAACAATGTAGCCTAGGTACTGGACCCTGTTCATGTCGAAGGAGCATTTTTCCGAATTTGCATATAGCTTGTATTTCCGTAGAGTGTGCAAAACCTGCTGAATTTGCTACAAGTGTTCTGCCCAATTCTTGTTGAAGATGAGGATGTCATCCAAATACACTACCACAAAATACTTGGTGAAAGGACATAAGATATCATCCATCATCCTCATGAAAGTTGTTGGGTCATTTTTCAAGCCAAAGGGCATGACCAACCATTCAAAAATACCTTCTTCGGACTTGAACGCAGTCTTCCATACATCAGTCTTCTCTATTGGAACTTGGTGGTAGTCGGACTTCATATCAATCTTGCTAAAGTATTTGGCCCCCTTGAGCTGGTGGGAATTGGGTACCGGTTCCTAAGTATGATTTTATTTAGAGCCTGATAATCAATGGAAAGTCACCAAGACCCGTCTTTTTTCTGCACAAGAATGATTGGGCTTCCGCAAGTTGATGAGCTTGGTCGGATGCACCCCTTTTTGATCCAAAATTGATATTTTATAGACTTGGCTAAGTTTTAAGCATGTGTTCAATTACCAATTAGGAATTAATGAAAGAAGAAAAAAATAATGAGATATTATAGAAGCCATCATAAGGAAATGTAGATCATAATGTAAGCACAAATAAAAACAAACCATAACAACA
>ML778779.1:1288319-1302517 GCA_009831015.1 Picea engelmannii | reverse complement strand
CTGGATTTGAACTAGTGACCTCTTAGGAAAAATCTATACTAAAAAAAGTTTGAATTTTGATTTGAAAAGTGTTAATATCAACTTTTCTAAAGTTCAAAATTGGGTTGTCAAAGTGACAATATTGGTTTTCAAAGTGTGATTTTCGATCCCAAATGTGTTGATTTTGATTCCAAATGTGTGAATTTTGATTCCAAAAGTGTCATTATTTAATTGTTACAATGTGTATTTAGATTTCAATATTTTGAATTTTTTCTTATTGTGTGTATAGTATCTAAATCAAGATTAATGTACAATTATCAACATTATTTTTGTGTGTGCATGCTAATATCGTTATGACACCATTGTTAAATATATCAAGATTGAAGAGATGCAATAAAACAATAACAAACGACAACAATTATTGTGTTCTAGAGTTGTACTTTTTAATAAAATATTTAAGGTAGTGTCACTCAAATAATGTCTCATTCATCAACATCACTCACACTCTCAATATTATGCTCCATATGTTCTTGTTGTGCATTAATTGTTGCAAGGCCCTTCTCAATTATTTTTATTTTCTCTCTTGTCCATCCAACCCTTGGTGACAATGCCCAAATGATGTTATTAGGATCAATGAACATATTTTCTTCCAAACCAACAACCCTTTGTTGTTTTTTATTTAAACAAATTTTATACAATTCTTTGTTAACCTTTGATGTTCAAGATGGTTGAACCACCATTGAACCTCTACTTTGAAAGACTCAATAGTATCATTTGGATCTTAGTAAACACTTTCATGTTCCCTAACCAACCATATTGCACAATCCTGATCTAGTGATTGTATTATGAGCATTTTTCCCTCTACAACATCATCCTTTGGAGAGAATGGATCTCTAGTCTTGTTACATAGAGGTCCAACATAAAAATCCTCAATTGTGGGGACATTTTCCATCAAGTATGATTCCATAACTTCATGTGAGGACTTTATAGGAGCATTGCTTCTTATTTCCTACACTATGGATAGCCAAAAAATAGTTTTTTAGTGCTCAATTCTCTGAAAGGGAGCGTCCAACACTTTATATATAGTCTCCCGAAAGGTGTGGTTCCATGAAGCTCTTGAAGTAAATAAATTCATCAATTTAATATGAGACATATGAATTGTGATCCTCACATGTCCTATGAGTGCCATCTCTAGAAGTAAAAATATGTCTTTTCAAATTAATTTAGTTGATAACCTCCCATAATTTCCATCTATCTCTTCATGTGCATGTCCCACTAGGGGGAATCCAACTTCATCAATGTTAAACATCCTCCTTGATGTTAAAATGGATAAAAAAGCAAATAGATAGTGATTTTTGTTATCACCCCCAAAATTATCCATTGGTAGAAATAATAAATTGCTAGCAATTTTCTAGTAGACTTGCAAAAGTTTGTATTTTCAACTATTATATCAACTTCTTGCATATCACACTGCATATAGATCAAACATTTTTCATAAGAATCAGATTGTATTAGAGCTTCATGCAATGGTGCTTCAATGTTCCCATTTTGTAAAAAATTCCCATATTGATCCACCATTGGTTCTTCCATATCCTTTAGACATTTTATGATGAAATTAGAGTGAAATTTGAACCGATCTCCAAAAAAGAGACACTAAAGTGGCCAAAGCCCCCAGTCTTGTGTCCATGTGTAAGCATGGTAATAAAAGAAATGGGAAAATTCATGATATTATTGATAGTCTTTTCCTTCCTACCGAACCTTGGTATATAAGTCTTTGACTTATCCATATTGTCATGCACGATGCTCAAGTAAGTGCTTGTACTATTCTCTTAAGATAATGTGGGCATAGTACATATGGACACAACTTGCAATATAGTGATTATGGGTTGTATGAACTGCTCACAACCATTATACTTTGGTTGTATTAGTGGTGACCGTAATATTTTTCATGATTGAAATACAATCATTACACACCACAAAGAAGTTTTTCTTTGTGATTGAAACATCTAGAAATTGTTTTCTCATTTCTTTGTTGAAATTAGATTGCGACATCGAAGAAAGACCAATTTTTTGGATGTCCTCATTATCCATACTATGAATAGAACTATGGAGACATATTAGATGGAAATAATTTGGGAGGTTTCTCTTGTTCCATCTTGACTTATTAAATACGTTAGATGTGGATAGTTATCTAAATTTTTCTCCACAATCTTATTAACACTAGCTATTATTGCAACAATATTCAATCTATATGTTTGCAATCATTATTTCCATTTGTGACCTTCAAATAACCATTTATAAACATATTCATACAATAGTAGAAAATGCTTCTTTTTACTCCATAAAATTTAAGCCATGCATTTTGACAAACATCTATTGTGTCAAACTTCATTGTAAGTAGAGTTCTCTTATTTTCTTCTCCTTATTTGAAAATAAAGGCATTTGATGTTGGAGAATTTAATACAAATTCTATTTTTGAATATTCACTCATGAGATGCACCTTCTTATTACCATCAACCTTTCATTGAAATGGAAAGTTTGAAATAAAAAAACAAAATGTGGTGATCATTTTTCCATATACTACACTTTCATCATATGTTTCTATGTATATTGTCCTCATCTTCCTTTTAAAAGATGCACTCATAATTTGACATTTTACAAGATTGTATGGACTTATTGTTACACATTTTATATCGACATAATTTACATTATACATAGGTGGATACACCATTTGCAAAGGATATGCTTCAAATACTTCCCAAAAGTTGACATTAGGTTCATTTTCATTCTTTATAATATCACATCTAAAGGGGTATCATTAAGGTCAAGCAATTAGTTTGCAAGAAATATTTAGAGAAAACCTTTTGACACACAACATTTCTCACAATGGACAAAGATTTTCTAGATTAAAAATTCAATTTCATTACAATATAGTGATACAAACTACATCACCTCTCCTTCCAAAACATTTGAAATTATTCCCCTTGCAATATAATTTGTTTTTGAAGAACATTGATGGACTAGATTCACCTTTTCTCCCATGAACTTAATGTTGTTATTTTGGTTTGTTTATATCGTTGAACCTTTAAACTACTTAATTATTTCAACATTTAAGAATTAACCTATATTGAAATCCACCATTTTTTATTGGCCAATATATAAGGCTGCAAAGCTGTAACTCTGATGAGCTAATGTCATAAGGAAACACTAGTTCCTTCACCAACACACTGAATGAGAAATATTCCCAAAACTTCCCATCATTAGAATCATTTAAACCTACACTTGTCACAAGACCTATGGCAATGAAATATCCATGATTTTAACATCTATGCAACAATTTGACTTGTGTAAGAAGAAAAGAAAACCTAAATTCATGTAGAATATTTTTATCTTGACTATTAGAATTAACACCAATTATCTCCTTAAACTCATCATGTTGTAGACAACAATCAATGTGGTTTAAAATCTATGATGGATCCCATTCAATATAAACACTTTTTCTTCTAAAAATGTATTTGCACCTCTTTATGCACACGACAATTGAATATCTCCAGTAAAAACTTTACTAACATTTACAAATGCACATCCATGGTTGATGTTCATATTTTGCAATTGATTTATACTTGGTAATGCTATTCCTTCAACAAATTTTAATCCATTGAAATGCAAGTCCACATGGTGCTCAGAACCTAACAGTTCAAAAGTCATTTTTGCTACAATGTTAGAGATATAAAAAAAACAATGTAATTCAATTAAAATATACATAATTAAAGTCAATATAGATAAACTATATTCTACAATAAAAATATAATCAATGTAATAATAAACATAAATGAACATAAATTCGTATAAATATCATAAGTTAATATAAAATCTCTAAGTTAATTTTCTCTGTCATAATGTTGTCCAAATTTTACAAAATACTTTTGTAACATTTTAACATTAGATTTGGATAAATCTACACAAATTTTATACAAGTAACAAGGATAGTAAATTTATCTTACATATGGGTGATAAGGACATGTGACAACTACTTTGTAACGCCATCCTTTTCTCATGATTACCATTACAATAAGAACTATGCACACATGATGGATGAGGTTTGCTCCACATGAAACAACTTGGTGATGATGATGTTGAGTATAGGTGCATGGGAACCACACCACCGACCTATGATGAGTATATGTATACCAAAAAAGAAACATCTCTACATGACCACTTGAATGGAACTATATATAATATTTATAAACACTTGAGTAGTATATACATATGATTTATCAACCGAGTATGAGACGAGGGTTGGTCAACAATTGTTAGGATCCCCCTAAACAAGAATATTATGATAGTGAAATAGTCACTTGATCCTTCCCTGAGATCCCCTCGATGAAATTACTATACTTTAGGAATGATTAACCAACCATTCATTTGGCTTCCCTTGAATACCCTTCCCTAGGATCCCCTTAAAGAGAATAATATGCTCAATGAAGGGTTGGTTGTCCTTTCCCCAATTTTACCTCAATGAGAATACTATGCTAGTGGAAGGGTTCACTAACAATTCCCTACATTTTTATCGACCAATCCTACATTGGGATCCTCCTCGAAAAGAATATTATGCTGGGGGAAATGTTGATTGATGCTTTTTTGGGATACTAATTCATGAGAATTGTATGTTCTAGGAAGATTCAACTGACCCTTTCTATGGATTTCCCTCAACAGGAATAATATGTCAGAGGAAGGGTTGGACGACCCTTCCTTAGGTTACTACTCTACGAGAATTATATACTGGAGGAAGGGTTCACCAACTACTACATGGGAAACACCTCTACAAAAAATGAGTGGTTGAGGAAGTGTCATCCAACCCTTTCTTGAGAACCTCTCTATCAGAATTCTATGTTGGATGAAGGGTCAACCAACCACTCTTTGGGAAACCCTTATATGATAATTATGTAGTCAATAAAGTGTCATCCATCCCTTTATTGGGACCCCATTCTATGGGAATACTATGCTTGAGGAAGTGTGGTTGACCCTTCTCTAGGCCCAATTCAACTAGAATACTATTGTGGAGGACGGGTTGGATGACCTTTCCAAGGATACTCTTCAACATAAAATTTATGTTGGACAGGATGAGTGGCACTTCCCTGGGACACCTTTGATGAGAATAATGTGCTATAGGAAGGGTAATCCAACCCTTCCTGTGGTTTCCCCTCAAGAACAATACTATGTTGGAGGAAATATCAGTTGACCCTTCTAGGGGATCTTCCTTGACAACAATACTATACAATAGAATGGTTTGGTGAACCCTTCTCGGATGAGAATACTACATTGGAGGAATGGTCAACTAAAACTTTCCTTAGCTACCACTATATGATAAATATATATTGGAGAAATGGTTATTCTACCCTTCCCTAATATCCCACTCAATGAGAATATTGTGTTGTTTTATGGCTCATTCAAATGTTTTTCTGGCTCTTTGTGAACAATAATACTATGTTTGAGGAAGGGTCAACCAAATATTCATTGGGACCCCTTTGACAAAATTACTATTATAGAGGAAGGGTGTACTGACATTACCAAAGGGATACCCCTCAAGCTGAATACTATATTAGAGGAAAGTTCAGTGAACAGTTCCATGGGCCCCCTTTGACAAGAATATTATGTTGGAAGAAGGGCGAATTGACCCTTCTTGGATTTCCCAATGACGAGAATACTATGCTAAAGGAAGGATCAATCAACCCTTCCATGGAATCTCCCTTGGTGATAATACTATAATATAAAAATGTTTGGTAGACCCATCTGGGGATCACCTCGATGATTATATTTAGTTAGAGAAAGAGTCGATTGATCCTTCCCTTATACAAGAATACCATGCTAGAGGAAGTGTCAACCAACCCTTCTCCTGGACCCACCTCAATGATAATTCTATGCTTGAGGAAGGGTCAAATGACATTTATCCAGGTTCCCCTAGATGAAAATTTATGTTGGAGGAAGGATTGGACAAATCTTATTCAAGAGTCCCCTAAATGAAGAGTCAGAAAGTACGTTCCTTGTATTTCTCACATCAAGCATACTATCGTAGAGAATTTGATGCTAGAGAAAGAATTGATCAAACCTTCCAGGAATACCTTTGGCAATAATAATATTTTGGAGGAAGGATTGGCATACCCATTCACAAGGTCTCCCTCGATAAAAACTCTATGCTAGAGAAAGGACTAGCTGACCCTATCCCTGGCTCACCCTATATTGGATTAATATGATGGATGAGGGATTGGTCAAACCTTCCCTAGACAATCCCTCTATGAGAATAATATGCTCAAGGAAGGGTTAGATGAAATTTTCCCTATCTTGCTCATGCCCAAGAGACTATTCTAGAGGAAGATTTGGTCCATCCTTTTTGTGGCATGTGGAGGAAGGAATGATTGAAACTTCCTTGGGTTCTCCATTGAAGATAATACTATGCTTGAGGAAGGGTTATTTGATCTTTCTTCAGATCCTGCTTGACAAAAAATCTATGCCAAAGGAATATTCAGTGCACCCTTCCCTTAGATCCTCCTTGACAAGAATTCTGTGGTGGAGAAAGGATTGGTCGATCCTTCTATCGGGCCCCCTTTGAATAGAATATTATTCTAGAGGAAATTCAATGGAAACTTGCACATGGTCACCCTCGATGATAATTCTATGTTGGATGAGGGCTCAACCATCCATTCCTCAAGCCCCTCTTAGATGAAAATTCTATTCTAGAGAAAGGGTTGACCGATAATTATCTGGTATAATGCTTGATGATAAATGATACTGAAGGAATCATCGACCAACCCTTCCATGGGCCTCCCTTCGATGAGAATACTATTCTAGAGGAAGGGTTAATTGACCATTCCATGCTCCCCATCAATGAAAATTTGTAACGACCCCGTTGTTACGACAACAAAAGTGACATACAACAGGTAATTTTGTTTTGTTTGCGTTAGGAAATATACATCACAATTAATAACAACATCATTGATCCATCATCCAATACATTAATGAAACACTGTTAATACAATATCAATCATTCATGACATAAAGTAGACACATTATTTCCATGAATACGATACAAATATCGATGCATTAACACAATATTTAGCAGCCCATAATCATTGCATTCATACAAATAAATGATGATGCATAAATTGTATGATTCATGAAGTGGTCAACTTGTCTCATCAGGATAATCATCAGATAACACCATCATAACATGATATAACACAATGCTAACTTAAGGATCATAAGATAATCGTAAAATAACATAAGATACTACTTTCCCAACCTACCCTGCAAGGTTAGGACTTCCATGCCACATAAGCAACTCTCAAGCCCATGTTCCAATTGATTTTAACCATTTAAGGTCTCAAGGTTGGCGATTGTTCTGAGGAAGAAGGAGGTGTCTATTTCCCACTAAAACGATCAATCCAATCATGTAGCTAAATCAACATCATAAAAGTTCATCCATTTAATCAATCTATCTATCCTAAACATCAATTAAACATGGTGCACAAGTAATCATTCACATAACTCATCATATGTCATATCAATTTTCAATTCGCACAAGAAGTCTAATGTCTACATCAATCATTCATTAATAAATTTAATGACGCAAGTAAAGATTGTAGTCCATCATTCATTAATACATTAATTCTTCATTTCACCAAAGCAAACTATCGATTTATCTCAGGGCGCGACCAAGTTATCTACTCAACCAATCATACATCAATTTAAGGGAAGCAATAGTGAATTACACAGATCTCATCATACATAAACGTTATTCATGGCACACGAATGGTCTAATTATTTAAGTGGTTACACCTCGACATTAATCGAGGCACGCCAGTAGATGTAATTGCTAAATCCATCATACATCAACAATGATTATTGGCGTGCGAGTAATCTAATCACTTACTTAATCATACATCGACGTTAGACTCAAGGTGGGCTGAAACTCTATTACATAACCTACATCAAGTAATTGACGCAAACACCACCTACAATACCTTCCGAAAACTGGCCGACTATAAGACACCTAACAAATGAATGAAGCACTATCGCCTATTAACCATCTAGCACTAGTCCGTGTACTTGATGATATTAAAACAAAATGTTCGCTTGGTAATTAAATGGATAAATGCATACGCCATTCAGATAAAAACATCCCATTAATCTGAGAGCGGAAGGTGGCCCTTACCTCAGTCGAGTGATCGTCAATGCCAATCTCCCTCTCACCGAAGGGGTACCATACAAAAATTCACTTAAAAGGATGACTATAATTTTATGGACTGTAATCCTGGACTAAGTATTCTGGATTACTTTACAATTACTCACTTATAAAAGTGACAGCTTTACGCTGGTTTTAACAACAACCATTAACGTTAAAAATGATGTTCAAGAAGCTATACAAATAAGAACCCCAATGCAATAATGTTGACATGCAATCAACTGCTTAAGATCTATAATAGTCTTAGAGGTGTCCCTTTCCTTCTACTGGCTAAGGATAATAAAAATGATAGAACAAAAGACATATACTTTTAAAATCAAGTAATATATTGCCGAAAAATAAAAGGGTAGGGATTAAATGCTGGACTTAATAACCCACTTCATGCTGATTTATCGGAGCACCCACCCAAGGTTGGAAATAAATTCGCGTGGTTAAAAGGTTTTAAGAAATTCCTTTTTAACGGTAAGAATAAATGTGAAAACTTAACTTAGAAAATGCAGTCCTGAATTTGGAATTACTCATAGATCAACTCTGGAAAAACGTTGTCCAAAATTAGAAAAACAAAACTCAGAGATCAACTCTAGCAAACGCCATAGGAGGAGGAAGAGAAACGCAGGTCTTATCCCAAGTGCAGGCGCAGGATAAGGGCTCCATTTCTAGGTGATTTAAAAACACAATGAGCAATAAAATTCGCCTTCCATAAGAAAACCGTGGCAGAGAAATTCGTTGGTGAGCATTTTGAGCTAAGGCATCAAACACAGAGTGAAAAATTCTCCTTTTAGAGGCAATTCATGGCAGAGAAATTCGTTGGTGAGCATTCTGAGCGAAGGCACCAAACCCATAGAGTTGAGGAAGTCGGGGTGGTTAAAAAAACCACTGAGGTTTAAAATGCCAAGGTTTGAACAACCCAAGGAATCACCGAGGTTAATATCAAGTAGTGTGAGTGTCCCAACATAGACGTAGGGTTCAAGCTCATCGGGTGAAATCTCCCAACACAGAGGAGAAAAACGAGGTTTAAAACCTTGTTATGTGCAACCCAAACACAAAAAAAATCTAAGGGATAACTTTGCTAAGAAATAAAAGGTAAAATCGCTGAGGTAACAAGTAAAACAATTCATGATGTGCAGTCAATCCAGTGTTCGACAAGGAGCCCCATGAGGATTTGCGGACAAATCAATAAACAAATTCGTCGTGGTGAGTTCCAGGCCATCAATTTTCAGGTAAAGTGCAAATCGCAGGGTAGTTTTGGGCAGTTAAACACAAAGTAAATAGAAGGTAAAAATACACCAGAGGCTTGTAAGGCGGGGCAAAAAGTATACACCCAAGCGCAAGGGTTTCTAAGAAAATGCAGGGTAAAAACACTAGGGGCATGGCTAAGTTAATTTATTTATTTATTTCCGGAATAAGCAGAGGTTTCAATCAACGCCTGGGGAAAATGAAAATCATAGAGATTACCCCAAAATATAAATACAATAAACACTCAATACATTGAAACTCAATGAAAATACAATAAAAACTTAATACATGGAAACTCAATGAAAATACCATGACCGACGAAGAGAAGTCAAAGAGGTTCTCATGTGCTTGCACTCCATCCAGATCCCTACTTGCTAACCGTGAAGACATCACCAGTACCTCTCAGCCAACACTATGGGTACTCTTCTTCCTCCTGAGCCCCCTGAGCCGCAAAGGGGCCACACACACAAAACCAGAGAAAAAACTAGCTCCCAGCTCGCTTCGCAAAGTCGATCTACCACTCTCTATTCGAGCTGGGTATCCCAACACCTAAAAGAAAAATCAGTCAAAGAAATTCTGACAGCATAACCTTACGCATACCAGTCGTGATCCATTCCTTTTCTTCGCCATTACTTTTATAGAGTTCTTATTAGTGACCACTTACCAATTGCATATTAAATTATTTTTATTAAAATTTAATTAGGAAATACTCTCCCTCCTATACTTGTCACCCGATCCCTTTGTTGCACCAGAAATTCATTTATTTAATTAAATTAATTTCCAATTTCCCTCACCCATCCTAAAAGTGCTTCTAAAAATGATCCTTGCTGTCCCTTTATTCCCTCTATTTCCTTTAATGACTGATGCCTTTCTTAAAACTTAGTTGAGTTTTATTTAGGAAAGTTCTCTAGACTAGATTCCTTTCTATGTTCCACATTCCTTTTTGCATTCATTTCCCCTTTTTGTCTAAGTTCCAAATTAACATGTCTTGCAAATAAACATTAATTAATTCTTAGATAAATTATTTCTCCTTTAAATTCTTAATTTGATTTTTCTTCATCCCCCTGTTATTAATTGATTAATTAGTTTTTAGTCCTCTTACCCTAGTTATACCTAGGCTTAAATTTCAACTAGGATTAGCATTTTTTTAAGGTAATTTTATAATTAATAAAATTTACTCATACAACATTTATTTTAAGGCTGACCACGTCAAATAATTTTTTTTTTCTAGGCACCTAGGTTCATTAACTCACCCTTATTAAACTCATGACCTTCCCTTCAAGATGCACTACGTGCTCCAATGGTGCCACTCGCTTTTATTCATTTTTTATTTATGCGATGCGCCCTTCAAGACACACTATGTGCTCCAAGGGTGCCACTCGCCTTTGACTGATTTTGGTAGTTGTCCAACCCTTGGAGTCAATACTCCATTAGGCGACCTTGTGGGGGACTAAGGGCCTCTAAGGAATAAGGACCCTACCTTATTGCACGCCCTTTAGAATCTTCGTGAGAGACTATCTCAGTCTTCCCTCATGACATCGTGGATCTATCAAACTAGGTAATCATTAACCTACAATTTGAGCCACAACGGGAGTGCTAGTAGGTTGTGGTAGGAATGCTGCCACACCTCTCCCTTAATATATCTATTTGTCATGCATGGCCCCTTTAATCATAATGTGAGTCTGATTAGCAAGCAATCGTCAGGTTTCATCAATGAATGAAAACATGTCAGCGATCCATAAACAACATCATAATATACCTGATCATATGTCACATATGCATAAACAAAAATAACAAAACCATATACAGTCCACTCCCTGACTCGATCCAGAGTGCAAGGAGGTCAACCGATGCCATTGGAATCCTCAGTTTGTCAAGTTTCCTACACAATCAGGAGAAACCCGTCAATAGCACCTGTCTACACATAGATATCAAAATAACATAACATCATATCCACAACATCATCATTAGAATCCATAAGCGAAACAAACGATCATATACTGAACCAGATCACTTGCACACAAATGTCCTCAAAAAATAAGTCATATCATATTCGCGTAAAAGAGAGATGTTACAAAATTCCATGCTAAAAGAAGGATTAGCCAATCATTTCCTTGGATCAACTTGAACTAGAATATTATTCTAGATGAAGAATCAAATGACACTTCCCTAAAATATCCCTCTACGAAAATAATATACTTGGTGGGAATAATATTCTATAAAAAGCACCAACACTAAGATTCCATTTAATGAAAATATTAATATGAGAAATGTACGATTGACCCTTCCTCACACCCCCTTAGTGGGAATAACATAATTGTGGAAGGGTCGAGCGATCTTTCCCATGCCCTCCTCCATTGAAGCGTATTATAAATGCCTATAAAGCCAATTTGTCATCTCTATAATTACACTAGTTAGCGTCAAAACTTAGAAAGAAAAGGGCCAATGAATGTTCTATAATTACACTAGTTAGGGCCAATGAATGTTCTATAATTACACTAGTTAGCGTCAAAACTTAGAAAAAAAAAGCCAATGAATGTTCTTCTTATGTTAGGTTTTCCACTCTCAGTCATAGATAATTGCCATTTATAAAGTAAAAGCCAAGACATGTTATTTATTTAAATTTAAGTAACCACTCATTACATCTTTTTAAAGGAAAAGGTTATGACAATTTATTAGACAATAACTATAATTTAATGATCACTCTTAATACAATCCCAATCCCATGTGTTGATTCCAATGATTATATAGTAAGAGATATGATGTTGTATGCACATTGACGAATCTCTAGCTTACTTTTGTTAAACAAAAATATCATTACAATATTTGTTTTAATAGTGTATATATAACAGTTATGGAAGATTTCCATCCCATGATGATATGGGTCCGTCTTTTTCTTATATTGGATGTTTTCTATTGCAAATTTTGTAACTTCCCATATACTAATTTTGGTCTTAGGATCAGATCGGTTTTGATTTTGAGGGAAATTTTTTAAAATATGTATACGAGGTGGATATAATGGTAATTTTTGAGAAAGATTTTGTATGAGACTTTGTTGATATATGGAGGTCAACTATATATATGGGTGATATCACTGAGTTGATCTTGGATTTGTTTTTGAAACGATATTGAATAGGGATTACATTGGATTCGTTTAAAGAAATTTTTATAATGTTGGTAAGCATATGAAACATGTAATTTTTTTAACTATGAAAATTATTGTGATTATTAATGTTATTATTATTATTTTTTTTATAGGAAAAAAATTCCATGGTATTAACATCATAAACAATTTTGGTGTTATGAATTGTGGGCAATTTTTGATTCAATGTGATTATTGTCTATGTAATGTTGCAAGTTATCTCTATATTGACAATTTTTATGATGAGATTTTGATTCAAATTTATATTCATTTTTCAAATTATGTGTGTTAACATCATTATTGGATTTGTTTCTTATGAATAATTAAGCATGCATAATAATTATGAGGAAGATATATATATTTTAATATTTTTCCATGAAAAAAACTTTATCTTTGATTTTTTAGAGCTAAAATCAGAATATATATTGGTATATTTTACAATACTTTTTGATCCTTAAAAGACTCTATGCTCTAAATCTAGATAGATCCTTCAATTAGGTTGATATAAAAACATATTCCCCTCACTATGATACTAAGATTGTTGGTGATTCAATGTCATAATTTGTGGGACACATTTGCTTGTATTAGTTATCTACCTAATGTTATAGGTTAATCTCATTTTACATTAATACTCTTCTTCTTTTATCTATAAAGATAAAATTTCTTAAGAGCCTATATTCACAAGTGAAAGGCCTTGAGTTCTATATACAAAATATTAAGAAAGTGGTTATCTAGATAAACACCCCAATTTAGTGTTTTGGTTAAAGACTAACATCTATATATACAAACTCTAGAATTCTATAACAANTTAAGAGCCTATATTCACAAGTGAAAGGCCTTGAGTTCTATATACAAAATATTAAGAAAGTGGTTATCTAGATAAACACCCCAATTTAGTGTTTTGGTTAAAGACTAACATCTATATATACAAACTCTAGAATTCTATAACAAGATATTTCATATTGAAGATTCTCGTCAAAGTTGAGAGAATATTCAATGTGGAGCGTTTCTTTAATAGTGATGGATTGCAAATGCTCCTTGCATGAGTAATCCCTTACCTCTCTTTGGTTACCCTAATGTCCCTCCTTCCATATTTCACCATCCATTCGTACCCCTCAACCATCCACCCCTTTGTCCTGGTCTCCTCTCCCTCTAGGTTTCATCAAGATCAATTTTGATGGTGCTTCCAAAGACAATCCTGATCTTGGTATTTATGGTGGTGTTTTCAGGGATAGCTTGGGAAAAATACTTAGAGTAGTCTATGGCCAGATTGGTATCAATTCCAACAATGTATTAGAACTTTAGGCCCTCATTCATGGTCTTCAGATTGCTAGCATGCATTAATTATCCGATCTTATTGCCGAAGGAGATTCCAAGCTCATCATCCACATGCTCTCCAAGCTCGAATGGGAATTTGATACATGCAAGATCTCCACCCAATGGCGATTGGAAAATATCATCTATCTTCTTAGCTCTGTCCTTCCCTACATCTCTTCCCTTATCCCCTCACATGTCAAGTGAGAAGCTAACAAAGAGGTTGATCATCCAACCAATGCAAGATTTGCTAATCCTCTCATTTTTGTTGACTCTAATTAGTAT
>ML778779.1:1258450-1288313 GCA_009831015.1 Picea engelmannii | reverse complement strand
CATTGGCTCAAAAATATTTCTCTTCCCCGGATGGAGTGTCTACATGTCTGGATGATAGTGTGTCATGTGCAGAGGTGACAACTCTTAACCCCATGCAACAGGTGGACGACTCACACAGTAAGGAAAATGGGGGTTCTACACTTCAATCAAGACAAAGTGCCATAGTTCTTAATTGAGAGGATATGGTGGATTGTGGGTATTAGAGCTTGCATGAGTTGGAGACTCGGATCATGCCCTTGCATAATGGTGATGTTCATGCCCAATCTACATAATGAAATCCTGACACATTTGCGGGTGAAGGGAATTCTGGTTCCAATGTAGATAAATAACCAGTAGAAGGCCATGGTTGTTGTTTTTCTATGGCTTTGCTACCTCAATACGTCGAGCTCTATTCTCTTTAGGATTTTGTATGGCTCTCCAATGTATCCGTTTGAATTCTCATGGCTACCTATGTTTGCAAGCTCCATCCCTCTTTTGTTGGTTCATCATGGGATGCTAGGGATGTTTTCACTAATGCATATTTTTACCATGATTTTGTGCCTGAGGAAGACCAGGAGACCATGCCTATGTTGAATATTGAGGTCAGGTTGGTTAGGTAATTTAAGGATGAAGAGGATGTCAAGCAACAGGTGGGTGGATTAATCATGGACCTAAGTTGTATGAGAAATTGGAACTCCAAGTTTTTTAGAACATTGGAACTCTATTGGCACATGACCAAAACCATGGTGGCTCTAGGAATGTTGATTAAGTATGACGAATTTCTCCAATTGAAGCATCGTATGGAGTCTCTTGAGGATCATAATGCTTTTCTTCTATCAGTGGTGACCCGGATAACTAAAAGTAATGGAGGAACCTTTCAACCTCCTACTACGAGTCGACCATGGGTAAAGTCCTATGCTACAACTATTCTCTTGGATGTCATGGGTCCATCCTTCTCATAGGTTCCTCATGCAAAGGAATAACATGCTTCACAGTATTTTCAATTTATTTTTATATGAAGTTTTTTATGTCATATGAAGTCCTAATAGTCATTCTTGACATAGTTGGTCACACAAACTTCATATTTTAGGATAAATTATGATTCTTCTAGTCTGGTTTCCCCTATGGGGCATGCAAGTCTTCTTGCTATTTGTTTAATACATAAGAATGTCATGGTCTTTCTGACATCTGATACATTTCATGAATCTATGTATATCTTGATCATATTAATATATCTTTTTCTTACTTACCAAAACAAAATAGTGTTGGACTGCTTGTTAGATACTTGGATGTACGGTTCAATCCAATATATGTGTTATCTTACCTCTAATTTGGATAAAGTAGTTTTATTATACTACAATGGTTGGAATATGCGTTATCTTAATTTATCTGACCTAATTCGGGGAAATATGTTTAGTTATTGTTATTTCAGGATTTGTACTTGAGCAAATCCCAACACAAGACCCCAAATCTTGTGTAACTATGGAAGATCCTACCACTCTCACCTTAGTAATAAATTCCTTGTTTTTAGTGATGGAAGAGGTTTACCACAAGGGGGGCTTCCTCGGTGACCTCAAGGGATCAAAGTAGAAAGTAGTGTAGCCAAGCCTATCTCCCCCTCGATCACCGAAAGGTCTAGGTCAAGGTAGTATAATATGTATGAAGTTGTTTGAGTACCTGCCCGAAACAAGAACACTTTACATAATATATATGATTATTTCCAATTTCAAAATTAATTGCTCTTTAAGACACTAGACAAGATGAGTTGAAATGGATGTTATACATTTCCAACAGTAAACAATGATATGATAGCAGTAAATGATTTATAACAACAACAACAATTAGTGCTAAAAAATGAAAAAATTGACCATGCAAACTTAGCATGCATCCAGTAAAATATTATCCAATTGTTTAAGGCAATTTCTAAATAAGTTAGGCCACCTTTACAAGAGTGTATGCAAAAAATAAGAGTGTTCTCAGATGGCTGTAGAAAACTTCCTATAACAACAATAACTTATTGAACAAGTTTTCCAATGTTAGTGTTAGCGAAGTTAGTGGAATATTTGAGAGAGTTGAAAGAAAATTTTTGTTGACCAATCAATTCACCAAGGGAAGAAATTATTAGATTAGCTCCTTTATTGGGTTATGGATTCTTATAATAACAAATGAAATTAATCTTGAATATTGATCTAATTGTAACCAAGAGGTAGGATTCAAACCCTAAGGTGTAAGCATATTTGGGTCTTAGACTTTGAATCTCGAGGAGATTGATTTCTAGGGTTCAAGCACATTTGGGCCCTATAAATCATTCCTCCTTTCTTGAAGCTTCAATTGGTTCTAAAATCCTAGGGGTAAAATACTAAAGTGATAGCACTTTAATGATTAGGGTTCTAACCCTAGCAACGATACTTTCACAAAATTTTGGAAAAAAAATGACCTTGTGAGAGGAAGAAGAACTTATGTTCCTTTCTGATCTGGATTATTTTCGACAAGAAATGAGAGCGGAGATATAATAAAGAAATGTACCGAGATATCTTGGATATCCAATAATATAACATAAACGTATCAGAGATGCAACAATAAACACATAGATACATTAATACACAATTTTCTATTAATGAGTGAAAATGTACAAAGACTGTAAAAATACAGAGTGAAAGACTCGCTAGAATGGTGGAAATTTATCTTTGAGAAGAGATGCATCCACTACTCGCATTCTCAAGAAGATGATTAAAATGAGGCTCTAAAGGCCTTTTTACAATAAACAATAATGTGAAAAACCCTAGACATCCAAAAACCTAACCCTAGGAGATGAAGCGCCAAAAGTCATGTGGGCCTTGTTTGGGTAAGTCAGTACATCAACTTCTCAGGGTCGTAACTTTTGCATACCATCTTCGTTTGATGCATATGATACATCCTTAGAAAGTTCTATCCGAGGAATACAACTTCTAGCAAAAAATTTCATGATCTAGTTTGATTTAATATTTGTCGGAGAAGGATGCCCAAAAAACTTCATTTAGGGCCTCAAAATGGCTCCAGAAGTTCAGTACCCGAAAAACTGCCAAAAACAGTAAATTACCAAAATTGCCAGAATTTTTTTTTTAGCCAATTGGAAAAGGTGGGTCGCCACCTATATCCACCTAGATCAATCCTCCCTCCTTAGGAATCAATGGTATCCATTGCGTTGAGTGCTCGAGGGAGAGGGAAAAGCGTTTGGTGGATCTACATCTTGATGAGTTGCTTGCCTTGTTGGAGAAGTTGCGTTGCTTAGTTTGTGGAAGGATGTCATGAACCTGTTGAGGTTGCGTTTGTTCAACAAGTCGAGCTACATGAGAGGAATGTGTGCAGAAGGAATCTTTACGCTTTGTTGCAACCTTGTTGACCTGCTTCTGTTGGATAGAAGGTGCTTGGGACGAGGCTGTAGTGGTTGTAGTGTCCTTCTGTTCCCCTTTTGAACAGATTGCGAAGAAGATGAATTTTGTAGTATGAGATACTACCTTGTGACACTATTTATGTGGAGAAATAGTCGGAACTACCTTTGGTATTCTATAGAGATGACCCCCCAGAGAAACAATGACACTGCAGGGTCAAGACTCATAAACAATAGGGAGCTTCTACATATATGGTTGGCCCAAGAGAACATCACAAACATCTAGTGGGGAAATATCACATAATACCTCATCCTTGAAGGGTTGGATTCCGTATGAAAATCGACATTGTTGGCTGACACAAAGATCTCGTCCCTGTCAAAGCCACCCAATGTTGTATGGATGGAGGTGTGGTGTTGTCGACAATCCCCACTGTTTGACGACCTCTGCTAAGATAAGGTTCTTCTGGCTTCCACTATCAACAATAAAATGTACCAGGGTCCCCTTCACCCACATCTGTGAATGAAAAAGGCGCTCCCCCTCTTCAGGATCTATTGGTTCTTCTGGTTGAATTGTTGCAGTCGCGACAATAACAGTGGGGTCTGCATCAATGATATGTCTTTTACCAATATTTTCAGAGTCATATTTTGAATCAGGGTTCAACTTGTCTTTGATCTTGGCTACCAATGACTGTTTTGAGCGACATTCATTGGTGTTGTGCAAGGGCATTTTGTGGAAATCACACCATTTTTTGGTGTCCTTCTTTGTCTTCCTGTGATCCTTCTTTTCCTGTGGCTTGGACAGGTTTTTGTGAGACTGTTTGTTAGGCCCGTCTTTATCATACTTTGGTTGTTGCATATTTGGAGACCCAAACTCCCATTTGTTCTGGTGCTTAAATTTCTGTTCAATTTTAACAACATATTGATAAGTAGCAGTGAGTGATGAGATGTCTAGAAAATCCATTTCAGTTTGGATGTATCTGTGTAGAGCCCCACTGTATTTCAGAACCAAATGTCGTTCGAAGTATTTGATACCCATCTTGGTGCGCAAGGTGTGGAAGATATTGGTGAACTCTGTAATTTCTTGGCCCCTCTCTTTCCGCAGTGTGGTCCATCTCATGTATCGAACATCATAGTTTTGAACAGGGTAATACTGTTCCTTTACGACATCCACAAAAAAACCCAAGTGGGATCGACCCCATATATTCCAGACTCCTATGTGGAACTTTGATCCCAGTAATTTTCCCACCAATGTTTGACATGGGGGAGAGATTTAAGGAGTGCGAAGGTGATCTTTTCCCTGTCAAAAAAATTATGAAGATAGAAATAACCTTCTAATAGATTTTACCATTTTTCTAGGGCATCCACATCTATCTGAACTTCAAATACGGGAATATCAAAATTAACCTATACCTTGAAAGGAGAGGTGATTCCAAAGTGGTTGTTTGATGAATATGTGTCTATTGCTATCGATAGGCATTGAAGGATGTGGGAAAAATTCTCCATCATTTCGTCCCTCTGTTGCGTGAGAGCTTGCTCAAGCAACAGATTGATAGGATCATATGCTCCATTGTTTTTCTTTTCTTCTTCCATGGAGGGTTTCTTGGGCATGCGAGAGCGATTGTATTCAAGAGAGACAAGCTCGAGACCCAACTTGCTATACTCGGACCACATCGGGGGCATGCACTGGAAAATGATCAAGAGAAACCTGCTATGATACCACTGATCCAGATTATTTTTGGCACGAAATGAGAGCAGAGATATAATAAAGAAATGTACTGAGATATATCAGATATCCAATAATATAACAGAAACGTATCATAGATTCAACCATAAAGACAAAGATACAATAATACACAATTTTCTATTAATGAGGGAAAATGTACAAAGACTATAAAAATACAAAGTGAAAGACTCACTAGAATGGTGGAAGCTTATCTCTGAGAAGAGATGTGTTCGCTACTCGCATTCGCAAGAACATGATTACAATGAGGCTTTGAACGGATTTTTACAATAAACAGGAACGTGAAAAACCTTAGACATCCAAAAACCTAACCCTAGGAGATGAAGCGCCAAAAGTCATGTGGGCCCCATTTGGGTAAGTCAGTACATCAACTTCTCGTGGTCCTAAATTTTGCATACGATCTCCGTTTGACGCATATGATACATCGTTAGAAAGGTTTATCCGAGGAATATAATTAATAATATTGGGTATCATTGTTTGGAACAAACTAAAATTCACCTGAGAAATATGCCCAAAAACCATCGTTTAGGGCCTCAAAACGGCTCCAGAAGTTCAGGACCCGAAAAACTGCCAAAAATAGTAAATTACCAAAATTGCCAGAAAATTGTTTTGAACCAGTTGGAAAAGGTGGGTGGCCACCGATATCCACCTCGATCACTTTCTTAGGATTTCATCAAGAAATACATCTATCATAAAATAACAAATTTACCATGAAATATTAATAACATAAGAATAAATTGCATAAAATTCATTTACTTCATCCAAGAAACCAAGAGATAAAACTCTAATTGCAAAAATTCCCATCCAAAATCAACAAAAACCATCCACAAGTGACCTTCCAAGCATACCACATGAGAGAGAGATAGCCAATGACCCTTAGAGGGTAAAAATTTCAGAAGTACTCTCACAAATGGTGATAAGTCATGATGATAAAATGAAATGTGAGGGTATCCTTATTTTATGAGGCTACCCTAATATATTTTTCCACATAATTTGTCATCTGCAAAATAGAAATTGGGTTGACCACTTAATTTTCCTCTAACATAATTCCAAAATACAAAAATACATCATAAAACCCTAAAAAGGGTGATGCCATGCTCTAAAAAGGTGACATCATGCTATGAGAGGGTGACGCCATGATCGAAAAAGGTGATGTCATGTTAGGAGAGGGTGGAATCATGCTCTAAAAAGGTGACATCATGCTAGGAGAGGGTGACTCCATGCCTCCAAAGGAAAACATTGGGCCTCCAAAGTCCAAGTGGCATGCTCCAAGGGTGAATGAGTGTGAAGTGATGTGTCTCCTCACCCCAAGCTATGCCAATCATATCTGGAACCAAACCATCTACCAAACGATAGCCAAGAACATGACGTCAAAGGCTAGATGGTGACGTCAAGGTCCTCCAAAGGACGTGTCCAAGGATGAGAGGGTTGCAATCACATCTCCAAGTGATGTCAAAATACCTGCTATTGCAACATACTCTACCCTTTGTGGACAAAATCCATGGGGTGCTTTTCCCATCTTGTGGGATTCCAACCCATATGTTTGGCATAATGACCAGAACTGCTCAAACCAAGCCAATGTTTCCATTGTCCAAGGTTCTCAGAATGTGAGAGCCATTGCCTGATGGTGGTGAGTCACTGGATGATGCACTGCTCTCCATCGCATGTGATAGATTCCTCCAATAAAGGCACAATGTCCTGGGTACAAGCCTTAGACATCCCTCAAGAACCATGCCAAAGCCATGAAAAGAAAACCAAATTACAAAACAAGACAAAGTATAAACATGGTTATCCAAAGTTCATAAGAACCATTAGTCCTTAAGACATACAAAGTAAGCTACAACTTAAGATATAATTCGTGTAAGATAATTCACCTCAGTATCCCTTTCAAGCATCACACTAGACCAAGACCCCATGTGAGTTACTGAATTTAAGTATGGGAGGGATGTCATCCAACCCTATTAGGTGTTCTACCTTGGGAGGAAATGAAATAAACCAGATAGAGGGATAGGTCTTGAGAGTGAAAAGGGAAAGTAAAAACCCACTAAGATTAAGTGTGAACATGATATGGTTTAGGGATTACATCATGGCTCATGGTCATATTCCATCTCTATGACCACCTTTGTGGAGGGTGCACTTTCTCTTGAGTTACCTCATATTTTCATTCCACCTTTTTCCAAACCCCATTTTTTTCCTTTTTCTAGTCCATTCTTTCATTTACATTTGTAAATTTGCAGGTGCCCTTTTGTACAAGGTTTCATGCTTTATCATTACATTTTTTGGACTCTGGAGAGCACTTAAAGAGTAGATCTCAAGTTGGAACAAATTTCGGTGGTCCTACTTTGCTATGTTGATTTTCTTTTCTAGCATATTTTTCTTATTCTTTTATAGCAGCTACTAAACAACCTCTGGGCCTTCAACCCATTTTTTCATGAGAAAATGGTCCATAGCCAAAGTTTAGGATATGTGAAAGGATTTAAGATGGAAGGTGTCAAGTTTGGTTGGGAGAAGAACGTTACCCTTGAGAGGGGCCTTCGATATCACCCCCTTTCCCTGGGTGGTGACATCAAGGGACTAGGGCATAGAAGCTGACCACCAAGGTGAAACAAAGGAACTGACACAATTTCCCAAACTAGTGATTCCATTATCCAACTTCAACCAAAGATCCTCATCCACATGCCCAAAAAATTAAGCACAAAACTTTACATGAAATAAGGACTATCATACCTCTTGGTGACAATAGATTACCATCTCCCATACTCTAATTTTCTTGAATTTGATGAGCATTGGTTGACCTATGCTGGGAGGAAAAAAGGGGGGGCTGCTGGGATGCCATTCGTGGACACGTTGATCATCATCATCATGGTGTAGATCATGTTCCCCATTGTGGGCCTCGATACATGATCTCCTAGATTTACCCCTAGGCATGGGGGGGGTAACATCTGGCTCCAACATGAGGACATGTGGTCACCATAGAGTGCATGAGAACCTCAACATCTTTGGTTTTCCAAGACTTGCAATCTTGCAATCACTTCAATCAACAAAGAACTTTAGAAGTATCTTCCAGTGGATATTATCCATCGACTATAAGTGATAATCCAAAATCATGCTTGAAAAGAAATTTTTTCCTTAGCTACAAAGTGATAAAGAAAAAATGTCTAATGCTAAATGCAATTTCCGAACATGTATTCATTATATGCAAACAATAATTCAAAATATATATGCAAGAATATGCAACTATACTAGCATGATATGCATGATGCAACATATATTTAAATGCAATGCAAGGTGAAAATTCCTAAACTAGCTACCCTAATCTATGTTAATTCAAGAAGTCAAGTCTCTTCCCGATGATGGGGCTTGAGAAGGGACAAACTAATTGGTAGTGGATGCCTCCTCCCCTACAATGTAGATAGGTAGTAGGAATAATTGAGAGACTTATTTTCAATATTGTAGGGACCCAACCAAAGTTTATCAAACTCCTTTTGTGTATCAGGTTGGCCTTTCCTTGTATTCCACTCTAAGACCAAATATCGTTGTTTGTAATCCCCTCCTTTAAGGTGGACTGCTTCTTGTATTACCCTAGTATATTTTTTTGAGGGAGGGGGTTGGGATTTTTTTGTAAGAACGTCATCTTGGTTTGGTCTAGTAAATAACTCCTTATCATATTTCTTCAATAGTTTGATAGAGCCAACTTCCTTATCATTGTTCTTGTCTAGTTTTTTATGGTAATATTCCCTTTTGGTCCATTCTATAGCATACATATATTCTTCTTGGGTAAGGGGAAAGTCACCCGGGAAAAAATATGGAAGAGATTTCTAGATTACTTCATGGATCTCCCTAGTTTCTTTGTTGAGGCCGTCAATTTCTTCCACATGATTATTTTCCATTGGCAAGTTGGGATGAAGCACACTTGTTTCATCATCCATAGTTATAATAGAATAGGTCAAATCCATCTGTAATGTAGCACCCAACATTGCAATAACATTTCTAGACAAGAGCATTCCCCAAAGATCCGGGACATCTATGACAATAATTTCCATTAGGAAAACTATCTTGGGATATTGATCAAGGAAGACCTTGACATTATCTATTACACCATGTGTGGGAATGGACCTAGATTCAATCCCGTAGAAATTTGCGTAAGGCGTTGTAGTTTCCAAACCCAACTGCCTCATAAATTTCAAAGACATGATATTGTCACCCACTGCTGAGTCAATTATACAATTATTCAAGAGTTTATTGTTCATTTTCAATGAGATGAAGAAAGGTGGGTGCTAGTCATATTGTGGTATAAAATGATTATCTTGCAACATTATAGGAGGATCCACAGGTTCACCTTATACCTTAAATAAATTCTCAACTTTGTTTTTCATTGAAGGAATCTTAATTATATCTGTTAGAGGTACAAGTACATTGATCTTTTCCAAGACACTGTTTATGTCAATATTCAAATCTATGTCATTAGTCTTTGGAAAAATGTGACTAGGAGGAGGATTGCTTGTTGGTGGTGGAGGAGGTCCTGGTTGAGGGAGAATAGGGACACTAGGAGGAGCTTGAGGTGTATTTATTCATCTTGTTTACACTTTTAATTCCTTTTTCCTAAGTTTCTCCCTTGATTCCTCATCCATGTTGTTTATAATATCCATCCTATCCCTCCTGGATGCTTCCTTTTTTCCTTCCTCAAGTTGTTCCAGTGTGATATTGAGGAACACTTGGTGAGATATTGTTATTCGGTAAATCGGTAGATGCGGACATGAACTAATCCCCCTACATCCACTTGAATATAGAACAAAACGATACAGAACAAGATGCTTTCCCTAAGTTGTAATCATTGAGTTTACTACCAAAGGACGAATAGATAGCATACCTTATGAACCACTTCCTTATATCTTTGTTGTCCCTGCTTCACTCCAGTGCTCTTGTGGAATTAGATCTGCGACAACATAAACCAAGCAATGTGAAAGAACCAATAGTAGAATTCAATGACAACCTAAACATGTGATCAAGGAGTCATGTAATAAAATACTAATCATTACTAATAAAATACTAATCTAAATTGGTGATCTTATTCATCATCAAAGTTTGATTCTTGGTGAGGTCATTTATTATTTCTTCAATCCCTTGCACCCATGGAGCACTAACATCTTGAGTGGGATCAACATTGTGTAATTTTCTTGGTTTGGTTTCATATTTAGCTCTTGGGGCATAAAAAGGTTCTACCTTGCAGGATGAAATATTATCCTCATTTCTTGCAACCATATCTTTGGATTATTCAATGGTATTTGGATCATTTTACTTGAGAAAGCACCCAAAGTGTCTTGGGAAAGCCTTGATGTAGAGGAAGAGAAGGTAATATTTCCCAGGGTGATGATTGCTATGGATTTATTGAAGTGAATTTTCAAACTTGGCATAAAATTCCTTCACAGTTTCATTTTCCAATTTCTTTATTGTAGTAAGTCGCATCAACAACAAGTTGGGATCCTCTTTGGTACTCCATATTTTAAGGAAATACTGTTCAAATTGATACACGGTGTTAATACTTTTGGCAAGGATATCGTTGTACCACCTCCTAGCATCATCGATAAAAGTGGATGAGAAACATTTCATCACTAAATAATCAACGTCATCACTCATGGGATTAAACTAGAAAAGGCCCAAAAGTTACTTATATGCTCGTCAACAATGGTCACATCATTGCTAGAAAATTTGGGCAGTGATTTTTCGTACTTAGGAGGCATCTTACGAGGGTATCCTGAGATAGAAGACATGTCCAAAGGCTTGAATATATCATATTCCCATTTCTTTTGAGACATTATAGGTAAAGTAAGGTTTCCACTAAACAAGGATTTTACTATAGGTGAATTGCAAGGAACCCTTCTCTTGTAGGACTTAGGAGGGTTAATATACTTCCTTGAATTTTGTGGAGTCTCCAGATGATCCCCCTTGGATCATCAAAAGAATGTGAGGGAATTACCCTCAGTAGAGTCGCGAAGTAAACTTGAGAGATAAGGGCTTCGAGAGGAAGTTTACCAAATATATGTCATTGAGGAGAATGACTCAATCCTCCCGAACAATGGCTCAAAAATGTTATCGTAGGATTTGTACTTGTGCAGATACCATCACAAGACCCCAAATATTTTGTAGCTATGGAAGATCCTACCACTATCACATTAGTAATAACTTACCTCATTTTAGTGATGGAAGAGGTCGACGACAAGGGAAGCTTCCCTGATGACCTCAAGGGATCAAAGTAGCAAGTATAGTAGCCAAGCCTACCGCCCCCTCTCTTGATCACCAAAATATTGGTCTAGGTTAAGGTAGTAGAAGAGGTATGAAGTTGTTTGAGTACCTTCCTGGAACATTAATAACTATTTACAACATATATATGATTATTTACAAGTTCAAAGTAAATACCTCTTTAAGAAACTATACAATATGAGTTGCAATGGATGTTGTAAATTAGAAATAGTAAACAATGATATGACATCAGCAAATTATTTATTACAACAGTAACAATTAGTGCTCAGAAATGCAAAAATCGACCATGAAAAATTAGCATGCATCCAATAGAATATTATCCAATTATTTAAGGCAATTTTTGAATAAGTTAGGCCACCTTTACAAGAGTGTATGCAACAAGCACGAGTGTTTTCATATGGATGTAGAAAACTTTCAAAAAAAATTGGACAAAAGTCACCTTGTGAGAGGAAGAAACATTTATATTCCTCTTTTAGGGTTTCATCAAGAAAGACATCTATCATAAAGTACACAATTTACCATGAAACATTAATATCACATGAATAAATTGCAGAAAATTCACTTAATTGATCCAAAAAACCAAGAGATAAAACCCTAATTGCAAAAATTCCCATCCAAAATCAGAAAAAACCACCCACAAGTGACTTTCCAAGCATAGCACATGAGAGGGACATAGCCAATGACCCTTAGAGGGTGACAATTTCAGAAGTACTCTCGGAAATGGTAAGAAGTCGTGATGATAAAATAAAATGTGAGGGTTGCCTTATTTTATGAGGCTACCTGTTGATCTAAAAGATTTTTTTACGGTCTTAAGGTCAACCTCAAAAGGATATGAATCCCCTTGTGTTTTTAGAGAGGTGGTACTCCTCTTTTTCTTATAAAATTACAACAATATTTGAGAAGGACCAAATTTTGTGAAAGCTAACATTCTTATTCAAACAATATATGAGATAGGGACCAGACACATTTAAAAAGAAACAATATATATACAATATCTTACAACATGGATAAAGAAAATAAGTATTATAAATAAAAGGTTAACATTTCCATCACAACATTTATCAAGACAAAAAAAGATATCAATAGTTAAGAGACAATAAATATTGATCGCATATGTAAGATAACTTTAAATGATCATTCCATGAAACACCAAAAAATATTATGATGGATAAAACATTTGGAAATTCAAGATTCAAGTCAAAGTCTTTGAGAATAAAATAATGTAGTATCCCAAGTAGTTCTCTCAGAGTCTCAAAAATAATATGAGTCTTTAAATACAAATTAAATGTCTTTAAGGAAAAAACATGTGTTCACCCTTCAAAGAGGATTGGGATTGGCTGTCGTGGACCATTAAATGAAAATACATGGAAGATGAGAGAAAAAAAATCAAGGGTCAACCTGGTTTTCATAGAATACTGGGAAATAAACACTCATAACCTTTAATTTCTTGTATATGATTTCTTTATTGGTGTATGTTGTGGTTGAGGTGGAATAACTGCTTCTTTATTTTCTGGATCAGTAATTCTTATAAATGCCTTTTTCAACCACTCAATGTATTCCCTTAATGGTAATTTCATGCTTAGTTTTAATTTCAAATCCCTTTTTTTCAAATTCCCTCAAATCTATCTCCAATCAATGCAACGTTTTATCCGCTCATCATTCCTATTGATATACCAAACTAACCATTTTTCAACTTCATCTTCATAAAATTTGATAGTTTTGGTAAATTTATCTGCCCAAGTGACTTTTAATGCATTAAATTGTCCCATTAAATATTATTTTGATAATATTATGGTATCTGTTGTCGCAAGAGTTGGTTCTAGGCTGTAATAGAGCCAAGCCTTAGCACATTTTAAATGAAATAAATTTTGTTGATTGATCAGTCATAGGAGGCTTCTTAAACTTGGTCTGAAACATGCCTTTCACTCATTTATAGATCAGAAACGAAGAGGCATGACCTCATTTGTCTAATTGATTTAATAAAGAAGATGGAAAGAGGATATGATATGAAGAATACTGAAACAAAGAGTTAGGTATCTAATTCTGATAAGTCTAATATTTATTTCAATAGAGGAATGCAAAATAACTTCGAAAAACAAGCATGCATATATCTAACTTGTAAATTAGGCAGAAAAAATCAATCTACAGGTCTTGTTTTGCTCACATCATAAACAGATGAAAAAATGAACCTATCAGGTTGCCCAATAAATGACTATAGCATAGGTATTACTGAATTAGAGCCATTACAAGTTGAATATGTAAAATAAGGAAGAAATAATGAATGTAAACCTGAGAAAACAATACAGAAAAAACCAAACTACACAGTGACGAGGTGTAGAATCTCTCGGCATTCTGTTCTATATTTGATGAAAAAAAATGCATTACAAACCCAACCTCCAAAAGGCTCTTGGGTTGTTCCCCCCTCTCTTCTCTTCTTCCAGAATATACAATAATATAAGTCTTCTTCCCCTTTCTCAAATTACCGAGAAACGATTCGAATTACAAAATAAATCCCTCCATAAATGAATAGGCATCTCATGATTTGAAAAATCACTAAATCTCTAAAATTTGGGTTTTTAGAGATTGGTTTTCAATAATGAGAATTTACAATAAGGAAACAGTTAATCCCCCAACTTGTAACGGATGAGAAATGACCCCAAAACCAACTAAGAGTTGTGAGAAACGAACTGACGACGTTTAACTAACATCTGGGCATGTTCCTACTTTTTTGGGCCATGTCTGCACAAAAACGCAATGCCGTCTTGCGGGGCACTTTTGGCTGCCTTCCCGAGCTCCAAATTTAGATCTGAAAGTTCCATTAGAAATCTTATGACTTCTAGATGTCAATCGACTATTTGAGCATGCAAAACAACCTCTCCACAATTGAGAAAATTGATTTTTTCCAAGGCAGTTTATCACTGGAAAAACCTACAATTTCGGTAGCTAACAGGCCGAAAACATGGGTATCTTAGCTACCAAAAATCTTGGCTTTCGAAAACTAACAACCTGATTTCAGAGCGCCATAAGCCATCGAAAATCCTGAAACTCCGATTTCAGGCTTTCGGGTTTCGGGAAAATGGAGCAGTTGTCAAAATCTCTACGTCGGCCAAACCCTGATGGACGAAACCCCGAAATGTTGATGTGGCATTTATGTAAAACCATTCTAGTGATTTTATTTTCGTGTATTGCATTTTTTTTCATGCCTCCTCGTGAGCTCTTCCTCCATGTGATTTGATGCGTGGCGCTTGAAAGCTTGGTCTTGGCCGAATGGTGTCATATTGTAGATGTTTGGCCCTGGTGCACCCATGGATTCTCTCCTTGGATTTTTTGCGTGAGTTGTCTTGTGACTGTTATACTGTTGTGGCATTTCAAATCACGAGGATGGGTCGTAATCAATGTTATCATTCAATTAAAAGAAACTTTTTATGAACCACAACGATTGAACAAAAGTAAACAACCCATTCTTTGGAGTGAATCTCGATATTATTTGACTGAAGATGACAAGTGGTACCACTAACAGTTGGGCGTGTGATAGACAGATGGTCATTTTCACACATCTACACTTTTGTCAGCTCAGGGCATATGAAAACTGATATTTTAGCTACCGAAAGTCTGCACTTTCGGTAGCTAAACACTATAAATGTTTTCCTCCTAAGCTATCGAAAGCCAAAATTTCAATATTTGTTCCAACATAGGCTCCATCTAGGGATGGTTCTTTCCTGCAAAGCGCGAAGAAAAGTAGACCAAGTGCCTTCATCCATTTGGTGACCTGAAATTATCCTTATCAAACCCTGAACTCTGTCACTTTACTTGCACCATTACGAGAAAAAAAAACCACTTATGCATTCATTGGGCTATGGAGTCATAATGTCTTAAATCAAAACCATACAGGATGCCAAACTGAACTGGAAACGTATTTAAAACCACTTTTTTACTCTAATGCTCAAAGTAAATCTTATTTATATACATCACCTACTCTAACTACTGAAAAATTCCCACTGAATCAATTGATACAAAAATTCCAGTGAAGCCAATCCAAAAACTGTCTACTTATTCGAAATCTGCTCACACTTTCTTTGAGCAGGTTGAAAAAGTAAACTAACAAATTCCATCTGAAATGTTGTTGATCATGAATTTTCAAACTTTTCCTCGATTCCTGTGAAAAAATATCCATGCTATAGCGTGTTCCTCTATTAAATAAATCTAAAAGGTCAACAAAAGGATCTTGAAAAAATATATGGTCCCGAGGTTTTAAAACATCCAGGATTACTCTATGTTTTGATTTATAATGCTCAGGATCATTCTCAAAGAGAATATATGAGCACCCTTCAAGATCATCTTCAATGGCATCTCCAAAATCATGGCACAATCTTGTTTGAAGATCATCATCCCTCCATGAAAAATCTGCAGCAAGTTGTTCTACAGAAACAATGTAATAATCATCACCATACTCATCATATTTAGGTTCAACAGATAACTCAGGAGGGTTATCAGTCAGACAAATGCTTGGGACATCAACTGTGGATCTCTCAAGAAAAGGCAACTTTGTTACTATCTCTGGAATACTATTTTATTTCAGAATCACACCCCTGCAAATCACAGTCTAAAGCATTCTCGAACAACAAACTTTCTTCAGGGTCTTTTTCAAAAAACAAAACATAGTCTAAAAGATGATCTCCAGGTAGGAAATCATCATCATAAATAGGTTCACTAAATTCATGTAAAGTTCCATCAAACACATGACTGTCATCATTTAAAAACAGATTTACATTTTCAGAAATGGAAGAAGTTTGACACTCATATCCGGGACTGTGTGAACACTACAATTCTGTGTAAGCAGGGGTTGTAACATGACTATGTAGGGGCAGATCTATTTCTTCTTCAGTCAAAGGAGAAGGTGGTCTTTGTATTTTTTTGATAAAACAACAATTATTCCCTTTCTCTTCTGCAGGTTGACCATGATGCTGAATATCTTCTTCTTAAATATGATCACAAGAACTATCATATCCTGCTTCTTTATCAACCAACTCTTCTTCATACTGATCATCTTCATCAATTTGAGAAATTTATGATATTCCTTCCTCCTCTTCAAGAGGATTTGTTTGATCTTTTTGTCTTATGAAATCTATATTACAACAATCATCAAAAAGTATTTAAGCTAAATAGATTCTTTTTCAATGTTGATGAAAAAGTATGTGAAAATATTTCAATGGAGGAATACTGGAATGGGGTAAAGATTTATACCAAAGTCTAGCATCTGTCTCCAATCAAAACATAAACAACTTCATGAGGACATCTTCATGATGTACATTTAATTCACCCATGAGCTTGTGGAATTCAACCAAGTGTTGAGCAGGATTATTGTCCACATATCCTCCAAATTTAGGAAGGACATCTTCCCAAATATTAATGTCTGGAATAGTGTTTGGAAAACCACAAACATTTGTAAAGTCCAGAGGACCAAACCTTGCAAAAATCCGAGCAACGAATGAATTTGACATTTTGAGACCAGTGGATTTGCCAGTGAATCATGTAGAGTCTTCGAACCAAGGAGTTTCCAGGTGAATGATCACAACCAATCGAATGCCTATCCCATGTTCACCATCAAGGAATAGCTCTAAACTTTTGTCATATCCCAGGGAAGATAGCTTCGTTCCTCCATCCCCGACAACGATGCCATCAAATCTTGTCACAAGAGTTGGTTCTAGGATATAATAGAGCCAAGCCTTAGCACATTTTAAATGAAATAAATTTTGTTGATTGATCAGTCATAGGAGGCTTCTAGAACTAGGTCTGAAACAAGCCTTTCACTCATTTATAGATTAGAAACGAAGAGGCATGACCTCGTTTTTCTAATTGATTTAATAAATAAGATGGATAGAGGATATGAGATGGAGAAGACTGAAACAAAGAGTTAGGTATCTAATTTTGATAAGTCTAATATTTATTTCAATAGAGGAATGACAAATAACTTCGAAAAACAAACATGCATATATCTAACTCGTAAATTAGGTAGAAACAATCAAGCTACAGGTCTTGTTTTTCTCAAAACATAAATAGAGGAAAAATTGAACCTAAAAGGCTGCCCAATAAATGACTATAGCAGAGGTATTACTGAATTAGAGCTGGTACAAGCTGAATATGTAAAAGACGGAAGAAATAATGAATGTAAACCCGAGAAAACAATACAGAAAAAAAAAAAAATTACACAGTGACGAGGTGTATAATCTCTTGGCATTCTGTTCTATATTTGATGAAAAGAAATGCATTACAAACCCAACCTCCAAAAGGATCTTGGGTTGTTCCCCCCTCTCTTCTCTTATTCTATAATATACAATAATATAAGTCTTCTTCCCCTTTCTCGAATTACCGAGAAATGATTCGAATTACAAAATAAATCCTTCCAGAAATGAACAGGCATCTCATGATTCGAAAAATCACTAAATCTCTAAAATCTAGGTTTTTAGAGATTGGTTTTTCAATAATGAGCATTTACAATAAGGAAACAGTTAAGCCCCCAACTTGTAACAGATGAGAAATGACCCCAAAACCAACTAAGAGTCGTGAGAAACGAACTGACGATGTTTAACTAACATCTGGCCGCGTTCCTACTTTTATGGTCCATGTCTGCACAAAAATGTAGCGTCATCTTGCGGGGAACTTTTGGCTACCTTCCTGAGATCCAAATGCAGATATGAAAGTACCATTAAAAATATTATGACTTCTAGATGTCAATTGACTATTTGAGCGTGCAAAACGGCCTCTCCACGACTGATAAAAATGATTTTTTCCAAGGCAGTTTATCACTTGAAAAACCTACGATTTCGGTAGCTAATAGACCGAAAACAGGGGTATCTTAGCTACCGAAAGTCATGGATTTCGGCAACTAACAACTCGATTTCAAAGCGCCATAAGCCACCAAAAATCCTGAAACTTTGATTTCGGGCTTTCGGGTTTCGAGAAAATGGAGCAGTGGTCAAAATCTCTACGTCGATCAAACCCCGATGGCAGAAACCCCGAAATGTTGACGTGGCATTTATGTAAAACCCTTGTAGCAATTTTCTTGCCGCATATTGCATTTTTTTCGTGCCTACTCATGAGCTCTTCCTCCATGTGGCTTGATGCGTGGCACTTGAAAGCTTGGTCTCGGCGGAATGATGTCATATCATAGATGTTTGGCCCTGGTGCACCTGTGGATTCTCTCCTTGGATTTTTTGCGTGAGTTGGCTTGTGACTGTTATACTGTTGTGGAATTTCATATCATGAGGATGGGTCGTAATCAGTGTTATCATTCAATTAAAATAAACGTTAAATCAACCACAACGATTGAACATAAGTAAACAACCCATTCTTTGGAGCGGATCTCGGCATTATTTGACTGAAGATGACAAGTGGTACCACTAAAAGTTGGGTGCATGACAGACAGATGACCGTTTTCATACATCTACACTTTCGACACCTCAGGGCATGTGAAAACTGTTATTTTAGCTACTGAAAGTCTGCACTTTCGGTAGCTAAACACTATAATACTTTTCCTCCTACGCCATCGAAAGCCAAAATTTCAATATTTGTTCCAACAGTATCCGTCAATAAATTGGGACCATTTAATTCTTTAGTAAGACTAACAAGTTTGAGAAATAAATCACTCTTTTTATTTCTCAGGACACGAGTTTCATTTATCATTTCTCTTAATTCATTGATTCTACTTAGCCAACATGCATTGATCTGTTTCATATGGTAAAGAGAATGAAGTTTTTTTTCTTTCCTTCGGGATTCATTTAATCTTGAGACTTTGGATGAAAATGTATTTACGACTTCCTTGAAAAATACTTCATCATTTTCCAAATCCTTTTGCAAGTATTCTTTGAAATTTTGTATTCTGGATAAAAAAATAACAATACTTTGGGTAAGATTCCAAATTTCTTGAATTATATCAATTCTCTTATGTATAGAATCACCTACATATTTTCTTATAACTTGCAATAAGCTTAATGAGCCTTTATATTTTGTGTTACTTTCTGTGGTATCCTTTAAGACAAGTGCAGGTTAGATTGAAATCAAAGGTTTGAGAAACAATGGTCGTGGTACCATAACAACTTCTAATTCTTTTATTCTCTTCTTCAATTTTTAATTCTCCTTTTCCATGTTATCAATTGATATCTTTAATGCCTCTCTAGTAGCTCCATGAAAGTTTGCAATTTTGGATGGTTCTACTCCATCCAAATCAATTGAATATTTCCATCGTTTCGATTTCCTTTTATTCTTGGTATTCACTTTTTCTACCAACAATTTATTAGTCTCACGATTGTATGTCACGTGGTGTAGAGTGACATATTCCTCTTCAAATATTTCAGGATCCTGGGTAATCATAGCATCAACAATTTCCCTCATTTCTAATAACCTTTGTGCAGACTAGCTAGGTTCTTTAGTGAGTTTGTCCATGTCCATTGCACATGGAATTTCCTAGACTTCAGGTACATTTAATTCTATTGATAACATAATTCTTTTTATTTTCACAAGAGTGTATGTAATATGTGATTTTTCAATATTTTTCCTCGGTGGGTCTTTATATCCACCGTCATCTAACCCTCCAATCGATTTTTTTCTAGTCTCTATTTCACTGGTTCTATTCTTCATTTTCGATGGAGTGCTTCTTTTGGATGTTGCTGGAAAATTAGGGTTTTGATTTTTCACTTCCCTGCCATGTTATACATGTCCTTCATTTGTACTGTTTATTTCACCCATGTCATTTGAAACTTGGTAGGACGATATTTGATGGAGATATAAATTATTTCCGCCACCCTCCTGAAACTGTTCAATTTTGGTGAAATGTGAAGAGTACCCTACTAATTCTATATGTGCAGTAAATTTGTTGTCTAGGTCAAAACCTTCAAAACACATTTCTTCCTTCAATCCCAGTTGTTCATGGTGTTCTGCCAATTCATTAAGTTGAGTTATGTGCTTAACAATGAAATTCCCAATTTTCCATGATAGGGGTATGAATTTCTTTTGCCTCTTATCATGGAAGAAGTGGGCCCAAGTCTTGTATTGTCTGTACATTTCTCTGACAAAGAGTTTATATGATACACATAATGGTAAAAGGAAATGATTCTCGTTACTACAAACAATCTAATCACAATAAATTCTTTAGATATTTCATAAGCCCCTTTCCCAGAGAGAAAGTAAGTTACTTCCAAGGATAGTCTTGATGTGCTCTGACCAAATATCAATTTTTTGAATTATGAAATGACGTTGTTATGAGCTGGGTAAAAATTGTACTGATATTTATGTCTATAGATGACTGAATATACTAGTTCCAAATTAAAATCAAGATGTTTATCCCATGGAAATTATTCAAACACATGGCCATAAGCGATGGAGAAAATGAGGTAAGAATTCATATAAAAATTTTGAGTCTTTTTTAGATTATTCAATTGGAAGAAATTTTTATTTGAGATAAGATAGCCCCAATAAATGATGGATTTTTCATGAAAATTATAATGCATGGAATATATAACATTTCTTGATACAAACACAATATATTCCATATCGATAATGAGAGATCATAGCCAAGAAAATTCTTTGTACGTGCATTTCAATGAATTTACCTCAATCGTGGAAGTACCAGGTTTACTGGTTGGGTCCTCCAAGTAATTGCTCAAAAATCTATTTCCTCCTTTATACCGCTTCATAAATTTGTCAGCTTCTTCGCTCTTGAATCAAATGGTAGGTGTAGGAAGTCAGAAGATTTTGGAAAATGCTGAAGGATCTAGAGAAATGGGTTCATGACCCTGCAATTGATTTATTCTCCATTTAGAGATGAATTTATCTGCACACCATTGAACAATCTCTTTCAAGTATGTCACCTCCGAAATACAACCTGCTAATGCTATTCTTGAGGTCCATATTAGGTTCATTTTTTTTTTGGCTGGAGAAAGAGCCTTGTAGTAATTCTATTCCTTGGACCGCTGGAGTTGTTGATCCTCATGCCTTAATGTGTTAAGTGTATCTCCACAATACATTTCCTTTTTCTTACTTGACATTCTTTTCCTCTTTTGAAAAAAGGTGGCATTACTATAGATACTTATAGCTTGGAATATTTTATTTTATTTTATTTCACCACGTATTTCCTTGATAACTCAATCAGTCATAAATCTTTCTTTTAATGTCGCCAACTTACATGAGATTTGGATTTATTGCGAGATTTAACTAAAGTGTTATGCATTAATAACAATATTATGCTTATACGAGTGGTGACTGAAGTGGAGAGGATAATAAATCTGATGGGAAGGGGTGATGTGATGCTATGACGGGTGGTAAATGTTGAGTATGAAAGTGAAAAATTATGTATGGGGAGTGCAAAATGTATAACATGTAAATGCGAAGTTGTGGAACTATGGACTTGCGAACGTGGATATAAGGAAGGGTAAAGAGGTCATATTGGGATAAAAAATATGGTTAATTATTGAAGAGGGTGTTTTTGCAGATCGAAAATGTGGATTTTGGAGAATGCGGACCTGCGAACTTGCGGACCTAGGAATTCAAGGAAAAAGGTTATGGGGAGTATATAGGTTCGCATTTGATTTTGTAAAATTTTGACTAAGTGTTGAGAAAGTGAAAAAAGAGGTACAATTTGGGGAATGAAAAGTGACAAATGCATTTTGGTGAATGCAGGGTTGTGTACCTACGGACTTGGGAATTCAAGCAAGTTTGACAAATGATATGTAGCTCCACATCCACATTTTGGAAAAGTGACTATGTATAAAAATGTGAAAGTGAATTAACAAGTATACAAAGGTAAAAGGTATGAAATTTTATTAGATAAAATGAAGACTTATGGCTTAACGGACCTACAAACCTGCGAACTCAAGACTTGTGCATCCCCGCTCTGCATTGTTTGAAAAATGACTAAGTGTTAGACAATTTTTGTTATGAGAGGAAATAAACAAAGGGAAATAAACAAGAAAAAGAAAGATAAGGAACATCCTACAGGTGTTTGTATCAAAGCAGTAATTTGATCATGAATAAGGATCAACATATGGATCCAATTGTGGGACAATGACCCCCTATGGGTTGTCGAGAACCCAAAATCTATATTCCATTGGGTCAAATGGAGTCACAGAAAAATAAGAAAATAAAACAAATATATGTACCAGGAGTACCAAGGAAGAATAAATATAATTGTTTTTTACTAAGGAGGAATTAACTGAAAAAATTCTTCAGATGTTTCCCATTAAGAGGCAATGATTGAATTATTCTCTTCATGTCTTTGAGCAAGTATGAATTGTAATCAATTATTTTTTCAATTTGATATGGAATGATCCAAAGAGCTTCAAAATTTGTATGGAATGATGATTATTCTATAGCTTTGTTCCACAACAAAACCAATTGATCCTTTTGAAAATCGCTTGAAGTTTTTCTTTTATCAAAATATTTCATCACCACTTCTTGCCTTTTATTCATAGCCAATATTGCTTGTTCTCTTTGTTCTTCCAAATACATGAGTTAGTTATATCTTATTTGTATTCATGACTGTCCTTTATATTCACCATCTAAAATTAGCGTCAAAGCACTCAATTCAACGTGCAAAGGTAATCTTGTTTCCCTTCCATATACCAAAACATACAAATAATGCCTTGTACTGTCTTTTAGAGTTAGAGAACTTTCCCATAGTTCATATGTTAATTTATTATGCCAATTATTGTGATTAGATTTAATAGTTTTCTTGATGATTTGAATCAAAGTCTTGTTTGTTTATTCTACTAATCCATTTCCTTGCAGATAACAATTAGATGATTGTCCCATGATTATTCCATATTCACCACCGAATTTTGTGAGTTTTGATATAATAAAAATTGAGCCATTGTCTATTATAATTTTTTTTGGGACACCAAACCTACACAAAACATTTTCTTTTAAGAAATGGATCAATTGTTTTGAATTTGCATTTCTCAAATTTACAACTTCTTTCCATTTTGTGAAATAGTCAGTTGTTGTGATGATATATTAATGTTCTTTGCTAGATTTGGGATTTATTGGACCAATCACATCTAAACCCCAATGAGAAAATGGTTTCTCCATCGTAGTAGTCTATAGTGGCATTACAACTCTTTTCATCTTTCCCGAGAATATCTGACATGGGATACATTTTCGAACAAATCCATAAGAATCCTTGAACATGGTTGGCCAATAAAAATCGACTCGTATGATTTTGTGTGTTGTCACAACTAGTGAGAATTTTCTCCACAAACCCTGTTGTAGAATTCTTGAATTACTTCTTTAGATTTCACATTATCCAAACACCTTAGCAATACACCATAAAAACATTTCCTGAATAATACTCTAGATACTAGAACATAATGATTTTTTTTTTTTCATTTTCAAGGTTCTTCTTTCCTTTGAGGACATTTCGGGGGGAAACTGACCAGATTTTCAATAAAAAAATATGTCCCTTTAGAATTCAGAATTATCCAAATTTGTACTTTTGACTATAACACCAAATCCGTTGGTAGGAGGAATGATTAGAGCTTCAATCCCTGTCATGAATTTACACAAACCCTGTCATATGACAACTTTTAAAGCTTTGATTTCTAAATCATATTCTTGAAGTTTGGCCAACCAGTTTTCCCATGTTCCTTCTCCCAGTTGTTGATTCAAAATCATTTTTACTGGTGAATGAGGAACATAAACAATAACATGATTTGATAAAATATATGTCCTGAAATGAGCAATCAATTTGACTAGAGACAATGCTTGTTTTTCAATGATTGAATAATTCAATTCATAATCATGAAGTGTTTTTCTCATGAAAGAATTCACGAGTTCTTCTTTCTTCTAATTTTTCTCAGTAAGTATAACAACAATGGTTTCATTCGAGGAAAAAAAATACAATATAAAATCCTTATCAAAGTCTGGGCTAACAAGAACAGGGGTAGTAGTAATGGATTGTTTAACTTCTGTGAATTCCCTTTGAATTTCTTATGTCCATTCAAAATTTTGAGCTTTCTTCAGTAATTTGTTTATAGGTTTGAAAATGGTAGCATAATTGGGGACAAATCTTCAAACATAATTCATATTCCCAAAGAAATATTGCATTGCCTTTGTAGATGTAGGAGGATTAAGGTCATTTATGGATTTGATTCTATATGGGTCAATATACACTCATTCTTTAGTCACAATATGTCCTAGCAACTTTCATTTCATTACAAAAAACAAACTTTATTTTGGATTTAATGATACACCATACATTCTACATCTTTTTAAGATGTTCAATATGTATTGCTCTTGACTTTGAATAAACTGTTAAATCATCCTGGTAGTCAACCATGAAATTTTTGATGAAATCTTTGAAAGTGTGTTCCATTTCTCTCTGACACCTGCATTTTTTTATTCCGAATGGCATTCTGACATAAGAATAAGTTCCCCATGGTGTTATGAATGTTGTTTTTAGTATATTTTCTTCTGCTACCAGGACTTGGTTGTAACCCAAAAACCCATTGAGAATAAACATTAATTCCGATCTTGTAACTTGGTGGAGGAGTATTTCCATATTGGGAAAGGGGTAATTATTCATTATGATAACTCGGTTAAGATCCCTAAAATCAACACACATGCAGATTTCAATAGTCTTCTTCCTCACCACTATTGGATTTGAAAGACAATATGAATGTCTAATAGGCTCATTTATTCCATCTTTGTTTAATTTCTCAATTTCTATCTTTACCAGAGGCTTTATCTTGGGATTTATTATTCTCATTTTTCGTTTGAATGGTTTGGATCCTTCTTTCAAAGGTACAATATGTTGAAATATTTATTTGTCATATTATTTCAAATCATCATAACTCCATGATGGATAACGTAGCTTCGACCTGCTTGTTTACAAGGACGGTCAGTAAGGAGGAAGTTAACCAGCTTGAAAAACCAATTACAAAGGAGGAGATCTTGGATGTTTTAAAGGGTTTTGCCAAGGAAAAAATCCCAAGGCCTGACGGGTGGAGTGTGCAATTTTACTTGCACTTCTATGATTTGATTGCAAATGATTTGTTGGAAGTAGTCGAGGAGTCTCGCAAGACAGGTGTGGTAAATAGAGCTATCAACTCGACTTTTATAGCACTCATTCCAAAGGTAAATGGCCCTGCAACTCATGAGGAGTTCTGCCCAATAGCCCTGTGTAATATTTGTTACAAGATATTCACTAAAATTATTTCTAGACGTATTAGACTGATATTGTCTAATGTTTTATCCGAGGAGAAATTCGGTTTTTTGAAAGGCACACATATTATCAATTCTATAGGGACGATGCAGGAATGCCTGCACATCATCAAAGTGAAAAGGTTACAAGCACTGATCCTTAAAATTGATTTGAAAAAAGCATATGATTGTGTTAGTTGGGACTACCTAAGATTGGTCTTAATACAATGCGGCTTGGGCTTGCCGACGACAAATTGGATTATGGGATGCATTACACCAACCACATATGCTATCTTGATAAATGGATAACCCACGAGGTTTTTCAACAGTGAAAGAGGTTTGTGCCAGGGCTGCACTCTATCTCCCTTTCTATTCATTCTTATCATGGAAGGTTTAAGTTTGGCCTTAAAAAGAAGTAAAGAAGAAGGTTCACTCACTGGCATAAAAGTTTCTAGGCTATATAAGATTATCCATCTACTGTTTGTTGATGACATCCTTATTTTATCAAAAGATTCTATTGCAGAATGGCAGGAAATAAAAATAATCTTAGATGTTTTTTGCAGAGCATCTGGCCTAATAATAAATGAACAAAAAAATACCTTTTTGCATTACGGAGTGAAGCAACAAGATCTGGAGTCTCTACAGGTAAAATTTCACTATAAATTTGTTGAGCTATCTAGTGCCTTCAGATATCTTGGTTACTTTTTGAAAATTGATAGATACAAAACAAAGGATTGGATATGGTTGATTGACAAATATGAAGCTCAGATCACTCACTGGTGCAACCGACAACTTTCCATAGGGGGGCGTTGTGTACTTATTAAGGTAGTTTTAAAAAGGCAACCTGTTTATTGGTTGGCACTTGTAAATATTCCTTCTTTGACTTTTCAAAAGATCAGACAACTTATACATGATTTTCTTTGGTCGGGATGAAATAAGAAACAAAAGATACATATTTTTGCATGGCATCATTTAGCATGACCAAAGAAGTTCATGGGCTAGGTTCTGCGCGGTTTGGGAAGTTTTAGTAGGGAAATGGTGGCCAATACACTTTGGAGGGCTCTGGTAAATGATGGACTATGGCACCGCATATTGAAAGACAAATATTATCCATATGTAATGGTGGAAAGATGGCTTCGCATGGTTATTGTAATAGATGTCCAAGGATCGCAGAACTGGAAGTACCTTTTAAAGGCTTTGCACATCATATTACAGTGGATCGCATGGAGGCCGGGGTCTGGCCACAAGATTCTGTTAGGCTATGATCATATTCTGGGGATGGGAGAAAGGGCGATCCTGNGGGGGGGGGGTTGGTACAAATTGTTTCAGTAGTGAAGATTTGAGATTAGTAGGTGATCTCACCTTGGAATGGAATACATTCCGTTGTGCTCTTATAATCAATGGTATCCAACTTACAAAAAATCCAAACCAACTCATTTGGATGGGGGTCGATGAATCTGGGGTATTAACTGTCAAGAATGCATATGAGGAATTAGAAAAAAAGAAAAGGGTGTTGTGATTGGAGGTTGGAGGAAAGCCTTGTGGACTTGAACTTTCCCACTAAAAATTTGTTTATTCATCTGGTTCCTGGTTTAGAATAAGATTATCACCTGGAATCGACTCCAGTGTCGAGGTTTCTATGGCCCGAGTACTTGCTCTTTATGTAACAATAATCAAGAAACAATCTTCCATCTCTTTGTGGAGTGCACTTTTTATTTGAAAGTCTGGGGAAAGGTTACTGCTTTTATTAAACATCCCAACAGGAAGGTTGGTAACACTATTGTTGAATGATTCAAGGCATGAAAATTACAATATTTATTATATCCCAGTTTGTTAGCAATCATTTGTTGGTTTGTATGTAAGGATAGAAATTTGTTGATTTTCGAGGGACATATCCCAAATATTCAGAAGGTGGAATATCTCTCATTTCTCACTTTGAAAAGCAGTAAAAAAATATTAAAACCCATGGCTCCTTGGAACTTATCAACTACATATGCTGAGTATGGAGTGGGGGGATGGTTTGATGGTGCTATTGAAGCTTCATGCGACAATTGTGGAGCTGGAGGCTTTATAAGAACAAGGGCTCATAGATGCTACAAATGGTTTTTTAATGGTGGGTCTGACACCTACACAAAGGCCGATCTCCTAGGGGCATGTGCACTTTTCCTCTTGGCCTCTCGCTTATCAATCTTGGAGATACATATTAGGGGAGATTCCAAAATTATAATTGACTGGCTGAAAGGTAAGGGACACCTTCAAGTAGCGGCACTGGAATGATGGAAGGATCGCATCAAGGATATGAAAAACCACTTTTGAAGGATTACCTATGATCACATTTACAGGGAAGGTAACACTGTTGTGGATAGTCTCTCGAAACATGCTCTTTAACAAGCTCCAGGGAAAATATATTATTACATGTGTGAAGAAGCTCATGAGGGGCCAATATAGTTTTTAAACCTCTTTTAGGGGGATATCCCTGGTCTTTATACGTTTCTCTTCTAATAAAACCATTTGGGTCATAATCTATCCAACATTGAATTATTATTTGATTGTAATTATCAAATTTTAGTGGCTTTAAAAGTAAATTTATTATTACTTTTTTTTAAAGAAAAATTAGTTATACTTTAAATATAATTTAAGTGAGAACTTTATAATAAAGAATAAAGTGAGTTAAGAAGTAGGCAAATTTTATTATTCAACGACCTCTTTTTTTGTACTAACAAACTTTTGTATAAAACAACTTTCACCATTTCTTCGGATTTTCCTATGATTAATGGTACCTTGATTTATACCCATATCCCTCAGTGATACTCTACTTGCCATTCTTTCCATCATTCCTCCTATCAAGTGTGTAAAAACCCCACTTACAAATGATAATTATTACACCATCTAACCCCACATTCATTTGATTGGTGATGAGTGACATGGAAAATTTTAAGGATTCACACTTATTTTGAAAGTGTAATTTTTTTTATGAAGCTTACTAATTTTAAAATGCCATCTATAAATGTTTGGCATTATTTTTGTAAAAATATTCAAATTTCTTAGGATTTTATATGGTTTCTAGAAAAAATTGGTGATTTTTACACCAAGAGTAGTGAGGTTCTCTATAACCCAATATGATAGAGATGTTGTCATGTATGTGGGTAATGCTTATATTTCAGATTAAAAAAATATTAACAAATAATAATAACATTATATGTTTTTTGTTTTCCCTGAGGAAATGTGTTCGCGGAAAATCCTCCGAATACTTCCATATGTTCCATGGATGGTAAGCGGGGTAAACGATGGACCTTGATTACAAGGCCTCACCCTGGAAGAATTAAGAGAATCGAATACGTGATCAACAACAAGCATGCTAAACTCACGTCTTGCTCTAGACCAATTGAGCTAACCCTTGGGGCTAATAACATTATATGTTAGTCAAATATAGATATAAATAGAAATAAAAATTTGTATATAAACCCCTATTTCGTTGAATTTGAATTAATTAGGAAGAATCTAGACTAAAAAAATGTGAATTTGAATTCAAAAAGTGTCAATATCAACTTTTCTAAAGTGCGAAATTGGGTTATCAAAGTGACAATATTGGTTTTCAAAAGTGTGAATTTTAATTCAAAAGTACAATTTTCAACTCCAAAATTGAGATTGTTTTATTCCAAAAATGTGAATTTTGAATACAAAAGTGTCAATTTTGATTCCAAATGTGTGAATTTCAATTCCAAAAGTGTCGATATCTAATTGCTACAACATGTATTTAGATTTCAATATTTTGAATTTATTTATTATTGTGTATATAGTATCTAAATCCATGATTAATATGCAATTGTCAACATCTTATTTTTGTATGTGCATGGATAATATCATTATGACACCATTGTTAAATATATCAATATTGAAGACATGAAATAAAATAAAAACAAGTGATGCTAATCATTGTATTTTAGAGTTGTACTGTTTAATAAAATATTTAAGATAGTGTCACTCAAATAAATTCTCATTCATCAACATCACTCCCACTCTCAACATTATGCTTCATATGATTTTGTTGTGCCTTAATTGTTGCAAGGACCTTCTCAATTATTTTTATTTTCTCTTATGTTCATCCAACCCTTGGTGATCATGCCTAGATGATTCTTTTTTTTCCCAGGCTACACTCCTTGGGGAAAACCTCCAAGTACTTCCCCTGATTTCGAGGATGGTACCTAGGGAAATCCTTATAATATTCATGGGACAATGCCAATCAACAACATGGCTCAAAGACATTACAAAAATATACGCATTATGAGCTCAACATGTCACTTGCATGAATTGACCCTGGG